>CM076581.1:489226687-489392712 GCA_034641835.2 Pinus albicaulis
GTGTCATTATCAGTTTTGTTGGGATTTCTTTGTGCATAAAATTTTAGATTTACCTTTTAATCTTGAGAGGTGGAGGCATCGAACATCAAGCAACATAAACGAACAACCAAGGGTACAACGACGAGTTCCAATAACTCGTTGGGCACAGCTAAACGGAGTTGGTCGAGTCGGGTCGAGCTGGACGAGCGCACCGCAGACCACCGCAACCGCACTGCAGGTCGGGTCAGGTCGGGTCTGGGCGGGCGCCTCTGAACGGCGGGTCGAGTCGCACCTATGAGAGCATCATTGAACTGATTCATGCGGGTATCAAGAACACATGTAAGACAAGAAGTATTTAAGCCTGGGCGAACAAGAGGATTTATGCCGAACTGAAGCATACCCAGATGGATATATCTGTAACCTTACTTAACCCCCATTCAATATCTTTTGTTCTGAGTTTTGGTCTGAGTTCTGAGCTCCTGGTTCTTGTTCTGTAAATTTGGTATCAGAGCCATTTGGTTCTTTGTCCGAGTTATTTTCGCATCTGGTTTTCCCATTGAGTGGTATTTGTCTGAGCTACTGTCCACGAGTCTAAAGTTGGCGGTAAGGCGCTGGTAGAGAGCTGTGAAGGTGAAGGACTGCCGTGTTTGCTTTCCTGGTGCACAAAGACTTTTGTTTCTCCTCTGTTCAGGTGCTTACTCATACTTTATTTCAATGGCTGGTTACATGAATGAGTTTGCTCTTCAGAAACCCAAAGATAGAAAAATAGCTCATAAGAATTGATGGTCATTTCTTAATAAGTTTCTGAATAAATCTCAAGATGATGATGTTTTATATGACGAGAAAGTTGTAGTTCAAGAATATGAGCCTGATCCAAACTGGACATTGCCAGAGATTGATGTTGAGAAATTATATAAGATTCCTGTGTTTCAATTTAAAGCTGCTCAGTTGTTTCGTTTTACTTCTGTTAATATTCCTATTTCCACTGGTCAAGAAGTTTATCAGATTCCTCTCATTAAACCAGAAGATATTGAATGGGGGTTAAGTAAAGGTTACAGATATATCCATCTGGGTATGCTTCAGTTCGGCATAAATCCTCTTGTTCGCCCAAGCTTAAATACTTCTTGTCTGACATGTGTTCTTGATACCCGCATGAATCAGTTCAATGATGCTCTCATAGGTGGATTCCAAAGTCCTCTCAATAATGGCCCTGCCTGGTCCTCTGTTATTCCCAGATATCAAGTATCTTTAACTGATCCATATATTAATGAATTCCTCCATGCCTATATTCAGTTCCATGGCTTTGATGTTGCTCCACAGTCTGAAATAGCACAGTGACATGCTTCCATCTGTATTCATTTTGTATCTTCCACCATGCCTCCATTACATCCTAAATTGAAAGAAAGATCTCTTAAAGAGGGTGTTGTTGTTGGTCCTGGTAATACCACCCCTTTACAGATTGGATTTGCAGCCTGTACTTTACCTGATGAATGGAGTAGTACTTATACTCCTCTTGCACAAAAATATCCTCAACTACAAACATCCAAGGCTCCTCAGCAATTATCTCTTATCCAGCATTCTGATGGATCTATTGGTCTCAAATTCACTACTCCTTCTTTTTCTAGATCTATGTCCTCTTTGAATAGATCTCCATTTTTGAGGGGAAGGGATAATACAAGATCCATTATTTGCAATGTGTGCATCATATAAAACCCAAAAAATATATATGTCTGTTTTAGTTACATCGTGAGACAACATGTCTCTCAAAAAAATGTGCGGAAATAAACCTAAGTGCCTAATCGGCGTGGTGCTCATGATAGCACGTCACTGCCTGTATCAATCGCCTCAGCAAGCGGTGGATATGACTCGACACCCCTATAGTGTGCCTCTAATAGGCCCGAGACACATCATAAAATTGAGCATAGTCTGGAATCCCACGGGTGATCCCCTCAAGGTTCTGTACTATCTCCTCGTCACTGCCCTCACCATGAGGATTTAAATCACGAGGATTTTGCCTCGCTATCGGTGACATACCTGCAGGATTCTCTAGGCCAACATCTGCATACATATAGAGCAACTGTCAGAACATGCATATATACCCAAAAAATTATAAACTCATGAAAATAAAAAATGAGTCTCACCTAGATATTTGTCCCAATCCTCTCCCTCTGGGAGCGGGAGGTTTGGGTCTCCGGTGAAATCTGTGCCGCCGTAGGGCCAATCCTCCACGAAAATCAGTTGTCATTGGAGCCAATAAAAAAACTCTGGCCTCCAGGACATCTATTGGCCACCCCCTGCTCTAGGCATCAGTGCGGCTCATCGGGCCATTGGTGGCTTTGTGGGTGGCGACATTGGGACAATAACCACCTGACGCTGGAATATGGGTAATCGTTCCAAGAAGAACAATACCAGAATCAATCCATGCCCAAACTGTTTTAGTTTGGTATTCTTGCACTTAGTGAGTTGTCGTTTGATGTTGACAATCACGGTCTCAGCCCAGTTGAAGATAGTCAGGTTCATGCACTTTGAGGCAAGAAGTAGTTATATCTTCGTGGCCTCATGCGGTGCCTACGATCCCGCAGCCCGCGTGATAGTGTGCAACACTACTCTTAGTGCCAGATCATGGACGGTTTGGATATCCACTTTGCCACTCCCTGTTCCTTTGCGTGCCCCTTAGCACACCCTGTCAATTACCATTCTCATGCTTTCCCTGGAAGGATGGGTACCGGTCAAGATAGGGACTGCACCTATACGTGACAATCCAGTGATGAAATACACATCTGAGACTTCAAGTTCAAGCTCTTGATCCTGAAGTACAAACTTTTCCTGATCTTCGTCCCAAATGCTTATCAAATATTGAAGCAATTTGGGTTGAGCTCGGAGGCATGGTGTCAGGAAGAACTTCTTGAGCCCACAATTTCTGAGGGCGTTCATGCATTGTTCATTTTCGATGGCATGTTCATCCTCCTCACTGTGTTCTCTCTCTTTCCACTCAATTACCATCTTTTCTGCTTGGTACCTGCATGCATTGTCCATATGAACATTGTAAGTCCCATTGGGCATTAAAATTCATAATCAAATGGTTGTATTTTCTTGAAATTAAGGCAGATTTTGGTTTGTGTGGTTGGCGCAACTGTTTTGCTAACATTCGCGCCATCTGGTGTGACCCCTATGTAAAAAAGGGTCGATTGGCGCGGGTCTGTGCCCGAAACTCGCGCCAACCGCGATGCCCTAGTTTTTACAAATCCTCCCCTAAGGGATTCAAAATGACAATTAAAGGTAATGAAATATAGCTCAAAAGATAGCAAATGGTGTCGGATCTTACCTGAAACTGACGGAATCCTGATTGGTTCACTGGATTGTTCACAATCGTCGCCAGAAGATTGCAAGGAAAACAAGTCATTGTTGCTTTGCAAAGAGGTAAAAGTGAAAAGTAAATATATTTACCACTTATGGTCATTTATAACTTTTCAAAATCTTAAAATAGGTTTTAAAACATATTTTTTGCTATATTTTCATATTATTTTCGAGAAATACGTTTTACACTCGTCTTTTTGTGCAGCGACAGGTTTTCACAGGGTTATGACGAAGAAACAAGTTGTATTTTATACTTTTTTGGACTTGGTAAAAACACGAAAAAGTCACTACTGGAGTCACCTTTAAGCTCTTTTCTGACTCTCTAAAACTGAAAAGATCGCCGAGTCGCTTGTCATTTTGAACTCGTTAAATTGGCTGTGAAATGATATCTACCCAGTATACATTTACCCCTTTTTCGGGCTAAGATAGATTATTTACGAAAAAGGAATACCTTAGCCGATTGCAACTAAGAGGTTTTTTTAGATATTGTTTTCTACCTTTTCGGATTTGAGATACTATTTACGAAAAGGGACTACTGGAGTTTTCTTTTCCGGCTTCTTTTCAAACTCTCTAAACATGAAAAGATGCCGAGTTCTCCCTTTGTCAGACTCGTTAAAACCTGATGACATCGGACTCCATCGTCATGACGTTACTCAAGTTCCTCCTTCCTAGGGCTCGTAAAATGTACTAGGTTGGATTTTTCTGAAGGACAAACTTACATCGCAAGCATATGCTATCCCCTTCAAGCTTGTTTTCAAAAATAATTGGGGTACTTGCCAGAAATGGTGGGGGAAAATGGAACCACATTATAGTCGTGTTGACAGTATGTCGCTCTTGAACTTGGCACTTATCTGCATTCGTGTCTGGTTGGGCACATCTCATCTCATTATTTGTTTGCCTCCATGGGTTTGGGTAATATCTTTTGACCGCTCATCTTCTCTTTGCCACATCACCATGACCTCAGATCCCTTGATGTCAAAATACTGCCAAATCCAGTGTTGTGCCGCCTATATGTTCAAGAGAAGTTTGCCTCTGAAGTTGTCAACCTCCCTTTGATTCTCTGTTGGTATTGATTCACAAACATCATATTCCTCTGTCTCGTGTCGATGATGTGGGAAACATTATGGCCCACCTTCGATCAAGGTCCCTTCCTGTCGACTCCAACTCATTATCCAGGAAGATGATCTAGAGACTCCCTTCAGGTACCTTGGAGCCTGCATGCCTCAATAGCAGGTTCTTCGCATTCGACATAAGGTCCACATCATTGGCCTTCGATCGGCTGACCCTGTGGGTGTTCGACGTCAGATCAATGTTCACATTCCGTGGATTGTACCTTTTGTACCTTGAGAGCCATTGTCACTATTGGTGGTTTCTCTCGCATCTGTTAACAACTTTCATCATTGGCTGGTAATCAGACGATTTTCTTGCATGTTCGACTTCAGCTCACATATTTGCATGCTTGAATTTGTGCTTTGTGCGGGTTGAGATGAAGCGCAAGTCCCCGAGTTTTATCTGATGAAATCCAGGCTGCGTATTATTTGTGGATTACTATGAATTATTATATGACTCTTCTGATTGGATGGCTGCGACCATACATGAGTCTATTTGTTGATCCCTACTGCTGGATGGTTGTGTCCATACCTTGGATCTCATTTTTATGTACTCTATTATGGATGGCTGCGCCCATGCCACATGTCATGTATCAGATGCATCAATTGTACTTGTACTTGTAAGTTTTCCGACAATAGTGTTTGGGTTGAACGCATTCTCATAAAGCATTTCACCCCTCCCTCTCTCTCAGACCTCATGCTTTAGGGGGCATCTGTTACACAACATTTTGTCACCATCCCTGCAATTCCTCGCCCTGCATATTGGAGGGTCTTTCCCGTGACCTATGAGTAGTGTCATACTCTGCAAACACTTCTTTGCATCCTTCTGCATAAGGACATCATTTCTCCTGGTTAACATTTCCTCAAAAAGCCCATAAAAACCTATATTTTGGCATTGGCGCAGGTAGCCAGTTCACCCCTCGCGCCAGTATGGAGGATGTACACTAGAGGTCGCGCTAGCTGGCGCTCTGTCTCTTTGTTGTGCCCGCATTAGCATTTTTGGGAATGTTTTTTAACAAATTAGAGGCAAAATTTTCCTTCAACCACCTCAAGATGAGTCACAGCAAGTGGTTAAACTTGATAAGCCATGAATCTCTTCCTTTAGGTAGTGGTTTTTAGAAAATTATTGAAGATAGGACTCCCCTCCATGATTATAGGGATCCTAACCTCTCCTCCTTCCTCTATATAAACAGGCCTTCTCCCTTTACAAAAGCTAGCTGAAAATATAGCCAAGAAGCTGAACTTGGAGAAGAGATACTATAGTTGAGTAATCGCTATCGAGAATGTAGAACCAGGGAGAATTCCGTAGAGAGAGCCCCGTCCGAATTCCCGACGAGCTTTGTGAGACGCGCTCCACTGGAACCCTGTTGGAGGAGATTGCAACGTCGAAGCTTGGTTGTACTCTTCCTTCCTCTCAATAATATACTCGACTATGGTATTAGTTCCATCTTTGTGTTGTATTTATTGATGCATTGATTTAGTCTTCTTCGATTGACTAATAGTTATATATGCGAAATAGTATGTTGTATATTGTCTTTGTTGCTTGTGTATGTGCAACTATCCGAGCATGAGAATGAGCGAAACGTGATCTGTCGAACTTGGAGCGAGAGGTAGCCACTCTTTCGACGACAACAACAACGCAGGATATACGGCAAGTTATCTATCTAATCTCCGTCCATCCGTTAACTAGGAATTGATGTCATAGCATGTCTTGTTTGTGGCTAGACCCACTCTAGGGCTAGTGGGATCACCTCTATCCGCAGAGGGGATTTACCTCACCAACAGTATGAGGCACTTATTCTAGGTATGAAGGTAGTAAAAGATTTAGGAGCTTGAGCAAGTTGATTGTTTTTTGGTGATTCGAGTTGGTGGTACAACATGTGAGAGATAATTATCAAGTAAAAAATTCAAAATTGAAGAATTACGGAAATTAAGTATGGGATTTAATTGAACATTATTTTTAAGTATTCAATTTTGAATTTTGTTTCAGGAGAAGAAAATGGAAGTAAGCGGAATTCACTAGCCATTGTTGCTAGTAATTTTAAGGTTCCTCTTGATGTTGAAACAACATATGATGTTCCATTCTGACAATATCAAAATGCGCAAGTATTTGAAGATGATTAAGAAATTCAAATTTTTTGGAATTTGTAGAAATTTTTCAAACATTCAGTTGATTATGAGCGAGATACAACTAAAAGTGAACAACAAGCCATTCAAAAAGACAATAGTTGGAAAAAATTGTTATTGATCTAAAAAAAAAATTCATTCTAAAGGCTTAGTTTCCTTTAGAAAGGTTGTTTGACAATAATGATGTCTTTTGAGGCTTGGAGTAAGACGGATGAAGAGAGTACGAGTTGATTGCAATATTGGTACATATAATCAGCACCGCATATGTTAAAAGTTTGTAAATTTCTTCCTCAAGAAACTAGAACTAAATATGTCAAGTTAACGGTAAGTATACGGTTTCATTTTGCTCGGTCATACGGTGATTTGGATACATATGACATAAGTATAATGGAAGATAAATTCCTCTTAAGCAGAAAAACTGGCTTGTAGCACGAGAAGATAAGACATATTAATCCTATGTTGCTCTATTATTGAAAAAGAAATCAGGAAATACGGAAGCCAAAATAATTCTACCTTTAATATTTTCCAATTGGGTAGCTAATATAGTCGATTCCGAAAGAAGAATGGTGAGATTAGAATTTGTGTTGATTTCACAATTTAAACGGTGTTCGTTGAAGGATAACTATCCTTTACCCAAAATGGATCATATTTTAAGAAGGTTGTGGGCTCGAAGAGTTTCAATGATAGATGGTTTTTGGTACAATCAAATATCACTTGACAAACAAGGCAGAGAAAGAAAACAACTTTCACTACTGTGGAAACTTTTATGTACAAATAAGGTGCCTTTTGGTTTAATGAATGCGAGGTGCAACATTTCAGCGGCAATGAAATTGCCTTTGCAAGGGAAAATGACATATTTGTGTCATTTATTTGGATGACATAACGATATTTTAAAAATACGATGAAGACCATTTAAAACATTTGCGGCAAGTGTTTGATAAGTGCAAAAAATTTCTCTATAAACCCAAAGAAATCATGCTTTTCTATTCAAGAAGGAAAAGTATTGGGGCACATAGTGACAAAAAATGGTAAATGACCTAGGAGAGTTGAAGCTATATAGAAAATTGGTTTACCCATAAATAAGAAAAGTTACGGTCATTTTTGGAGGTAAAATTAATTTTTTACGAGGCGTTTTGTTCCAAAATTTGCGAATTAATTAAACATATAAATGTCATTGAAGAAATATGCGAGGTCGGTGGGAAGATGAATTAATAAAACCCTTTCATAAAAATCAACTCTACTGTATTTGAAGCGGTGTTATTGACCACGATTTTGAGAGTTTCGACTATTTCACATGTTTTCGAGGAAACTATTGTAGCCATTTTACTTCAAAGAAAAAGGAAGGCTTGGAGTAGCGATTTATTTTTTCAATCGTGCATTAGAGAGATACTTAGTTAAAGTACAACTTTATTGAAAAACAAACATATTATTTGGTGAAGGCCTTAAAGTCTTTTTTGAGTTTATGTTATGCATTCAAAAGTCATTGCTTTTGTGCCAAATATTGATGTCAAGGATGTATTTTTTCTATGATCAAATACATGGCGGGAGAAGACGGTTAACAAAGATTCTAGTATTTGACATTGAAATTAGACCTACTAGGTTGATAATGGGGTAGAGCACTTTGCTTGATGGAAAAATCAAATTACAAAGCTCTAAATTTTGAACATGGAGGTAAATTTGAAGAAACATAAAGAAGGTATATAGTTATCCTGAAATATTTTATTCCTACGGTATAAGGATATAGTGTAATTTTTATTAAATTTCGGTTATCCTCTAGAAATGGAAAAATCAAAGAGAAGGGCTTTTAAATGAAAATTTTGTTAAGTATTGTATAATGGAAAATGGTCTTTATTGGGAAAGACCACCAGTTTTTGTTGAGATGTGTATATGAAGTGGAGTCATGAAAGTTATGTTAGAGATACATGGAGGGGTGTGTGGTGGACATTTATCATGAAGCTACCGCAAATAAAATTCTAAGAGTTGGCAATTATTGACCAACTCTTTTCTCTAATGTTTTTCTAAATTTAGAGCTTACCCCCTAAGTGTCGAAAGTTTCTTGGTAGCGAGAAGCTACTTCCACTACCTCTCATTCCCATTTTAATCGGATGTAACTCGGCGGTGGGGGCTAGACTTCATTGGTGGATCGCCGGCCATCATCGGGACAACACGGGTGGATTCTTACAACACAAGCCTATTTCACCAAGTGGATTGAGCCATTCCAACAAGAAACACCACTAAGACGATGATAATTAAATTTATGTTGTGGAAAATATTGTGTCTAGATTTGGTTTCCCTCAAAGTTGATGACGACAATCTTTTGATAGCTTTTAAATCTACGAGATGAACAATTTATGTTAGAAATATAATATAGATTTGACTCATTCTACACTTTATTACCCCCGAGGTAATGGGATAGGCCCGAGTCATCGAACAAAAGCTTGGTGAGAATCATAAAGAAGACGAACGTGGACAGCATCGTATTGTGAGGGGACCAATGCTAGAAGATCAAAGCTAACACTTATGGAGTGAAGTGTTACTGAGCACGTCCTCGCTAATAGGGAGTGCTCGGTTACACAGGTAGCATCGGATGTGCTCTAGATCCAAAAATTTGTGGAGGGGCTAAAACACATGAGATCTCCAATACCACAAGAAATACGTTTGGGAAATTCCATACGAGTGTAAAATTTATTCAAATAATTAATTTGCACCAATGGGGACCCTAAGTCTAACTCGGGGAAATTGAAAAATTAAAGTGAATTAATTACCATGTGGTGAAATGTTCTGAAACAGCGTGGATCAAACCTTTTCTAATACGGCGGGTCAGTTAGAGATTAGACCACGGTCGTTGATTTCTTAACGAGAAAATTATTAAAGGAAGGCTTGGGATCGGTTGGAGAGACACATTACGGTAGAACTTGAGCTAAGTCGAAATTCTAGGGCACGGTTTTGTTGAGAATTTTCAGAAGTGAGCTTGCGATGCTAACCAAGGAGTGAATCGGCGAGGATTATGCGATTTGAGGGATGGAATAAATAAATCAAAGAGGCATATCCATGCTCGGTAGTGCGAGAGGCCACGATAAGAGGATGCGACCTAGCCGGTTGCGTAAAGGTAGAGCGGGGGGATGACGCGAGCCTTCGGAGGTGATGGAGAGGTAGTCTGCAGACGCATAAGGGTGACACGGGGGCATCTATGCTACCCGAGCCTACATTGGGTAGGAGAAGTCGACATAGAGGTTGGAGGGACAACGTTGGGGTTCCGGTGGGCGAAAAAAGTCGTATTTAGTAATTCCCTTAAAGGTTTGAATCAACCATATTTTCTGTCTTTGAGTGATAAGGTACATTGCATGAAGGAAATTCTGCGGTGGAAAACCCTCTTGGTGCCCTTTTGTATTGATTATGCTTAATAATAAACCCTCTCGAAGAGCTAATGCACCGAGTTTTCGCATTGGGTTTTTCAGGGGACATTTGTACGAAAATCATATGTCCTTTGTCATATGTGCGCTATGTTTTTGAGTGTAGCACTTGAGCTAGTCGAAATTCTAGGCGCGGTTTGCTAAGAATTTCGAGTGAGCTTGCCGGTGTTGGCGAGGGGTATATCAATGTGAGGATTACAACGATTCGAGGGATGGAATACATAAATAAGAGGCATATCCATACTTGGTGACGCGAGGGCCGGCACAGCCGGAGCTAATGTAAAGGCGGCGCGAGGGGATGGCAACGAGCCTTTAGGGTGATGAAGAGAAAGCGATGCGAGAGCGCATAAGGGAGTGACACGGGGCATCTGTGCTACCCGAAGCCTCGTTGGGCAGGAGAGCGCGTGGGGGTGGGAGGGGACAATCTTGGTGTTCGTGGGCCAAAAGGCTGTTCGGTAATTCCCTTAAGGGTTTGAATTAATCATTTTTTGTCTGCGAGTGATAAAATTTTGCCTTGAGAAATTCTATGTTAAGAAAACCCTTTTATAGTATATGATGCCAGTTATGCTTAATAATAAAACCCTTGAAACTCTGCCCGGTTTTCCGCATTAGGTTTTAAAGGACATTTTGTGCGAAAAATCATATGTGTACTTTGTCATATGTGCGCTATGTTTTCGATGAAATGGTCTATATATGTGTAGGCTAGAGATTGTGTTTCCTTTGATTATTTTCTAAATATTCGGTTAAATAACTTGTTAATTAAATCAAACAAGTAGGAGAAGTAAATTAATATGTGATGCCAGGGTTTACGTATTTGAGAAATTTTCACATGGTATTAGAGAAATTGTAGATCAAGCTACAACCTACTAACAAGGAGCCGAAGAATTTTTGTTGTAGGACGGTAGATGAAGCTCACGGATCCGGGGAAGAGGTAGCACAACACACGGAGGATAATGTGGGGAAACCCGAAAGCGAGAAGGGGTGACGCGGATACGGGCGCTCCGCCGCGGATCCCAGCCATGCTCATGTAGAGGGCGGCGCGCCAGAGCTAATTTAGGCCCTAGTGAGTGACGCGAGGCACCGTGGGGCTCACGTTGGCCCCATGTGAGGGCACTTGGGGGTGACTCGGTCAAGTTGGAGCGATGTTGTGCCGGTTGCCAAAGGTGGAAGTGTAGTTTTATCTTCAACTTTTCGGTGGGGGCATCGGTTCTGTTGGTGCAAAACAATGCTAAAAAAAGTTGAGAAAGTAAGGGGAAAAAATCCCTCGGTAGATTTTCTTACCGAAAATATAAGATTCGATCGAGGAGGAGTGATCTTAAATGGCTGATTCGACATAATTGGTGAAGGATTTATGGGAGGAAATCATTTGTCGAGAAGACATACTCTCTAGAGGGTTTCTATCGCCAGAAAATTAGATGGGTATGTTGCGAGTGTAGTAGCAATAGAAGGGAGAAGAGCACTTGCTTCAACGAGTTTGATCAAAGATGACCCCATATAGGCGGGAATGTATCATGATAGGTTAGATAGTGTGTCTAACTTTGTTGTACGGGAAAGCCAAAAATCTAGGTCCTTGAGGAGTATGGAGATGAGACCATGCTAAGAACGTCTTGGCTATGGGCGGTATTGATGCTCACAAGAAGTTCAATGAAAACTGAGCACGAGCACAACGCGATCATAGATGAGTGAAGATCACATTGGTCATATTGTTGAGAAGAAGACGAAAAATGAGTTGTGGACAACATTGACCACATTGTATTAAGGTAGCTACGTCGAGAGGAAAGATGCTTCCTATAGAAATTAGATACGAGATGTTCGAGATGCACAAGGAGAGAGATCGATCATACTCTTCGAATTACGAGACCAAGGCCAGTGATTTCCGTAGGGCGACTTCGGTGATGGAGATCATGGTGAGACTCTTGTGAATACAACTAGGCGATGAGTGGGAGGAACCTTTGGCCAGCGCATCTTGGGTAGAGTACAACTTCCAAATTGGGGGGACATGTGAGGAAATCCTTCACCGGAGGAGATCACTAGGATAACCAAGAGGGAATTTAACAGGTGGAGGATGTTGAAAATGCAACAAGATGATGGAGCTTAGTGAAAAGTCGCCTTCACTAAGTGGGCCGCGAGCTGTTGCAGCGCAAAGTCTATTTTTAGACATACGGATCATGGTCTATGAGTTGCGGGATGCTATTTATGGATGATTGATGAGTTGGTAAAAATAGATCCAAATATTATTAACCCTTAATAATATTTAGACTATAAGAGGTATCTTCCTCTTGGAGCACTTCGGTTGATGCTTGGATGTGGCACATGCGGCGTGAGAAGAATAAACTTTTCCTAAGAGGTTAGTTGGTATTGCATGGTTGACAAGTTAAACTCATGGCAAGCGAGTTTGGTGGAGTTGATGAGACGATTGGTGGAGTTGTGTTCGGTTTAACTTAGTTGAACGCTAGTTGTATTTAGTCTAGGCGAAAAATACACTAGTGATGGTGGTGTGAATTAATTATTAATTAATTCACTAATTATGAACTCATAAATCAACTAAAGAACACATCGATTAGCTATGATGCATGGACGATTCGATGGAGACTAGTGTTAGAGGTGGGTGAAAGGGTGAGTCTACTATCGGTTGTGACTGGGCATGCATGAGATTGGCACACATTGATTGAGATTTCCAATGAGGATTGCGTGGTACCAATGACGAGTGGGATTCGAACTTGGATCTCGTCATTATTCTTTATCTTGATTTGCGCGATGAGAGGGCGGCCAGGACTTGTGGAGGAGATTTGAACAGTGACTTCGCTGTACAAAATTGCTGGTTTATTGTGTAGCATGTGAGATAGTGTTGAGAGGTAGCGAGAGCTTTGTGCTATGTATTGTTATGTTCTCTATCATTATAATATACATATCGTTAGAGGTTTTTAATTTGTATGCTTTCCCCATTACATCTTGTGTTATATGTGTGCTTGATTATGTTTTAATGTGTGCATCTTGTTGCTTCTATTTCCGCATATTGATGATCAATGGTAGAAGAGGTTATGTGTTATGCATGAAGCTTAAATAGTGTGTAATTAGGATAATCTCGGTGAATAATTCAGCTATTATTCAAATTTCTACATGGTATCGGAGCAAGAATTGATCATCGGATCTATTACGATCAGTACAATTTATTTAGTGAACGGAGTACGCAAAGCGGGCTGGGTAGCCTTTGGATCCATCCTTTCCTTTGAAAGGTGATATATCCCGATGAAATATTTTTATAGTCAATCTACGTACTGAAAATAATTTGTTCCTCTGAATCAGTGGTTAGTTTAAGTGGTGGAATTCAAATTTTGCAGGCAATTTGTTTTCTTAGTGCGGGTTGAAATGTCTTTCAACGGATTGCGGCTGAGTATGCCCTTGAGGGCAGCTCGAATTATGTTGCATGGAAGGACGGGGATGGAGGCGGTATTAGATGATAGCAGGTAGGAAGGAGTTCATGAGTCTTGGGGTCCCAAAACTACGTCTTGCTCAAGTTGAGGCTTGGCAAAAGAAGATGGTGAAATGTGAAGAGATTCTGTTTGGAGGCGTGAAGGATCTGTTGTATCCGGCTTTGCATGGAAAAGCTTCTCCATACTTGATGTGGAAAGCATTAGCGAATCTGTTCAACAAAGGCAACCGAGAGGAAGTTGGCGCTCCAAAGATAAACTCGAAACATTAAGATGGAGAAAGGCGACGGGTATCTCCGAGTACCTCACGAAGTTCACCCAATGCGAGGATGAGATGGGAAGTGTGGGGGTGACGCCATTATTAGGGACTTAGTGGACACCGGCTCTCCTTGGTCTTCGAAGAGTTAGCATTCCTATTAGGACTTTGTCAATGGTCGGGATAGAGGTAGGGATGGGAGCGACTTTGGTTGGATCTCATGCAAGAGGAGATAAGGCGGAGCACGGGGACAGATCTTCATCAAAAGGCATGCGATGAAGAGAAAATTGCGCTGGCTGCCAAAGCAAAGAAGGGGAAGAAATAAATCTTCTCGGTCACATTCTGTGACGAAGACGAACATGTCAAGGTGAAGTGCTTTCCACTGTCCGCAGGCAGAGACATTACCCTAATTCATGAGAAGAAAAAAAAATAGGAAAGGCTGTGGATGCGCGACGAGAGAGGCCTTAGCCTCCCGGTTTGAGCTAGATTTTCCGCGATCCCTTCACTTGGTCTCAGGAGTGTGATGGGATCGGTATGGTTCTTGGACGGTGGTGCGTCTTTTTCACATGAGCGGGAGATCGAGTTTGTTTCGGTCTGGATGAGAAAGATCTTGGAGTGCACATCGAGGTGGGCGATGATGGTAAATACGGGTAGGCTGGTAGCAGGTATAACTTTTCTCCTTTGAGAGGGTACGGTAAACCCTTCGTATTGAAGGAAGTGAAAGTCATATTTCTAGAAGTTGAAGAAGAATGCGATCTCTTGTGGCGATGTTAGAAGACAAGGGGTACGATTTTGTCTTCGGCGAGGAAAGGATTTCTGGGTAAGACAACGGAGAAACCCCCGGAAGATGGACCGAGTCAGGAACGCTATCGATTGCAAGTAGATGGGCTGTGACAATGGAATGCAAAGGCGGAAGGAGTGGTGAGCGGGATGATGGCCAGTGGCACCAGAGATTGGGCCACCTTCACCATGGAGCTTTGAAGATGTTACTTGCGACGATTTCTCTTGGGCTTCTAAGGAGCACTCTTGCACGGTCAGATCAGTGCCGAGGGTGTGCAACAGGAAAATTTGTAAGCCACCTTTCACTAGAAGGATGGTCGCACCACGGCCGATCCTTGAGAGAATTCACACGAACGTGTGTGGACCTTTCTCAATAGCTTCGATAAACGAAGCACAAGTACTATGTGATCTTTGTTGATGATTTCCTCGGAAGTGCTGGATCTTCTTCATGCGGAGAAGAGCCCGGACATACTCAAGTTCTGAGTTCAAGGCGTTGGTTGAGAAGGAATGGGGAAGAAGGTGAAAGGCTCTTAGGAGAGCGTGATGGTGGTGAATTCATCTCTTGGATTGAGACTTTTACGGCACGAAGGGGTGGAGAAACTCATCGCACCCCACAACCCACGACGAAACCGAGGTTGTTGAGCGGAAGAACAGAACGATCGTGGGTGCTACACGGGCGATGTTTGCATGATCAAAGGCCTACCATTCACTTGTGCGGCGGAGAGGCATGAGAAATGCGATATGTGTGCGAGCCGAATTTGTCCTCACAAAAGATGCTTGGCATGAGTACACGGAGGAGGCATTTTTACGCGAGAGGGCACGATATTTCCACGAGGATCTTTGGTTCACGTGTCTACATTCATCGACCGGATGCCGAGAAAAGTTGGAGCCGGCACGGAGGTTGGGATATTTGTGGGGGTGATATGCCCCCGCTGTAGTGTGTGTGCATCGGGACGATCGCGAGGCTGACCCCGTCACCGGCGGGATATCAAATTTTCGGAGGAGAAAGCCATGCGGTGTTGGCTTGAGAGAGGGCCACACTTGCATACGGATGAGAGTGACATTCGGGATGTGGATGAAGCCCATGAGGAAGTTCATGGAGTGGAAGAGACCACTCATGTGCAAGCCTTCGAGAGGGCGCAAGCGCACACTACGAAGAGGCGAAGCCGGCGGCTCAAGATGCGAGGAAGAAGGTTGTGGACCCCCTCCCGGCTGGCACTTGAACGGGGAGCCGATCCAGGGCCCAGGCCACCTTTGGATACATGGCTCTTGTGAGGAAATGTGTTGTGGCGGAGGCCATCCTCTTTCGAGAAGGCATGGAGGACACGCCAGGTAAGATGCCATGGTGAAGTATGATTCAATTGTCGAGAAACGAGTGCACGGAAAGGTGCGCGACCGAGGAGGGAAATCGGTGGTGGGTTTGAGATGGATCTACAAAGTGAGCGAGCGGTGACGGGAGTGTGGAGAAGTACGAGCAAGATTTTGCTGAGAGCTTCTCACGGATAGAGGGATCGATTATGAGGAGACCTTGCACTGTCGCAGTACTCTTCCATACGGACGATCCTAGCTCTCTCGGCGTAGATGGGGTGGCACATCCATCGAATGGATGTGATGGGTCCTCAGGTCTGTTGAGGAGGTGTCGCAGAGCGACCCGAAGGTTTAAGATCTTCGGCGATGAGTTGCATGTCTGAGACTCAAGAGAGCATTGTGGGTTGGAAAGCAGCACCTCGTGCTTGGTACACACGGACCAGGTGCTTCACCGGACTTGGATTCTCCAGGTGGTGGATCTGTTTTGTACCAGATTGTGGTGGAGGGAAGATTCTTTGATCATTGTCTTGTATGTAGATGATGCGATTTTGACGGGTGATGGTGTTGATACTTTCATCAAGGAGGATCTTGCTAGAGAGTTTGAGATGAAGGACTTGGACTTTCTTAAACGTTATTTCTTGAGTTGGAAATTTGGCATTGTGATGGACTGTTCCGAGTCAAAGCGTGGCACGGAGATACTGAAGAAGTTCAACATGGTGCAAGCAGTGATACTCCTCTTCACGGGTTGGAGAAAGGAGGATTCTCGCCCGGCCCGGAGCGGGCGGATGCCTATTTTTCGACGAGTTCGATGGGGTCGCTTATGTATACGGTCAATACCAGACGATGTAATATATGCTATTAACAAGCTTTCGCGAGCTGTGGTTAAGCTGCAGCTCTTTTGGAAGAGCGAACAAACATGTGCACGTTATCTTACGAAGCACATCGGGATATGGCTTGTGCTATGGGCGGAGGATGAGTCGGGCGTGGCTTCACGGATGCGGTGGGCGAGGAGCCCAATGGAAAGAAAAAGAGCACATTGAGATCTTCGATGTCGGAGTCGACAACAGTTTCTTGATAGGTAGGAAGCGGTGATTCGTGGCACTCGGTTCGACGGTGAGTATGTAGCAACAAGCTTGGGCGCATGCGAGGCCATATGGATGAGGAAGATTTTGGTAGGATTGTTTGGGTGGCACTTGGAGCCTACTATGATTTATTGTGATAACCGAGGTTACATTAAAATCTCGGCTAATCTAGTATTTGCCAGTAGATCAAACACATCGACATCAAGTACCATCATGTCGAGAGATTGTGTGCGGCGGAGAATCATGTTACTTTCATATATTCCCACGGAGGGGATCGGATGCGTGTCTTGACGAAGCGCTCACCGAGGAGCAAATTTCGAATACCACGGACGGGGATAGGGAGTTGGAATAATCCATATCTTGTTAGAGGGAGTGTTGAAAATGCAACGGATGATGGAGCTTAGTGAAAAGAAGTACGCCTTCACTAAGTGGGCTCGCAGGAGCTATTTTTGGCGCAAGGTCTATTTTAGACTATGTCTATTTTTAGACATACGGATCATGGTCTATGAGTTGCAGGGATGCTATTTATGGATGATTGGTTGAGTTGGTAAAAATAGATGGACCTCTATTTTAGACATTGGGGTGGAATCCTACTTTGCCATTCTTGGGGCCCTACAAAAATAAGAACGAGTCAAATATTATTAACCCTTAATATTTAGACTATAAACGTGCTCTTATCCTCTTGGAGCACTTGGAGTTTGATGCTTGGATGTGGCACATGTAGGCGCGGAAGGGAAATATTCTTTTCCTAAGGGGTTAGTTGAGCTATTGCATGGTTGAATTTAGTTAGAACTCATGTGGCAGAGTTTGGTGGAGTTGATGAGACGATTGGTGGAGTTGTGTTAGGTTTAACTTAGTTGAACTAGTTGTATTAGTCTAATAGAAAAATACACTAGTGATGGTGGTGTGAATTAATTATTAATTAATTCACTAATTATTAACTCATAAATCAACTAAAACACATCGGTTAACTGCAATGCATGAAGCGAGTTCGGTGGAAACGGAAGGTGTTAGAGGTGGGTGAAAAGGGTGATTCTACCTCGGTTGTGACTATGGGTAGAAATGCATGAGATTGGCACACACATTGATTGGGGTGCCAATGAGGATTGAAATTACAAGCCAATGGGATTCGAACTTGGATCTCATCATTATTCATCTTGGATTGCGCGATGGGGTAGGCGATTTGTGGAGGAGATTTGAACTGCGTGACTTGTTCATCTTCCGTGCTGGTTGTATGTAGCATGTGAGATAGTCTTTGAGAAATTTGTGAGGAGCTTTGTGCTATGTATTGTTACATGTTCTCTATCATTATAATATACATATAATTGGGGGTTTTGTTATATGCTTTCCCCATTACATCTTGTATTATATGTGTGCTTGATTGTATTTTTAATGTGCGCATGCGGCGAGTTCTATTTCCACTTATCATCAGTGATCAATGGTAGAAGAGGTTATGTATTATGCATGAAGCTTAAATAGTGTGTAATCGGGATAATCTCGATGAATAATTCAGCTGTGATTCAAATTTCTACGGAAGGAGTCAAAATTAAGAAAGAGGAGGAGGAAGATGTCGCCCTAACATACGAAGGGACATGGGGAAGCAAGGGAAGAGGAATAAGGACCTATTCAAGGTTTGGTGTTTCGAATGTGGCAAGTTGGGACACTTTTCCAATACTTGTCCTAAGAAGAAGGAGCAAGGAAGATTCAAACTCCAAGGCAGTAGCGAGTGGAAGGAGACGATGGCCGACGGAGATGATGTGGCCTTGGTGCTCATGTACCTCGAAAGAGGTGGGGGCGACATAGATACGCTATGTTGAGCTACGGATGGTGATGTTAGGATCACTGGTGCCCAAATTCTTGGATCGCATACGAGCTACGGGAGCCTTAAAGCGTTATCGGGATAGTGAGTAGTGGATGTGAAGAGGATCATGGAAAGGCACGAGGAAGTGCTTGAGCGCTTAACACTAGAGTAATGTAGAGGAGAGGCAACATCAACGTGGAACGCGGTGGAGAGGTGAGTGGGATTTCAACAACAGAGATAGTGCCTACAATGCGAGTAGCAAACATCACAAAGCCGAGAGAGATAACATAGAGTAGCAACGAGAGGGTGCTTCGGTGATGAGATACAATCGGATTGACTTGTCTATCAGTATTGGGTGATTGTCCTTCAATTGCTTACTTCTCAACAGCGGAAGGTTGCAATACGATGGTTAGGAGTGGGAGTGCTATGGGTAGCATGATGCAACAATTTGAGAGGATATGCGGTACATATGTGGCGATGTTGTGGCGGTCATGGGGAAGCCGATGCAAAAATCAGCAATGCGGTGGATGGAGGGCGGCGGGCCAAGCATCAATAGCGCCGAGGACCGATGCCGGAGATCGGAGTAATGTTTTTGGAGTGAAGTGTTACTGAAACACATTCTATCACTAAGAGGGTGTTGAGATTTTGGGTAGCATCAGATGTGCTCTGGCTGCGAAACTTTGTGGAGGGCTAGGGCACATATGAGATCTCAAGACTGACGAGAAATAGTTTGGGAAATTCCACTAGGTGTAAAAGTTAGTCAAATAATTAAATTTTTTAATGGGATTGAAAAATTAAAGTGAATTAATTTACACATGTGGTGAGAATGTTATAGTGACTTTGGATCAAGCCTCTTCTAATTTGAAATTTGTTGATTAGAGATTAGATCACGGGCCCGGCTAAATTTCTCAACGAAAAATGAAAAGGCTTGGGGGTCGGTTGGAGAGACATACATTATAGTAGCACTTAAGCTAAGTCAAAATTATAGAGGTGCGGTTTCTTGAGAATTATCGAGTGAGCTTGCGGTCTTGGTGAGGCGGTCAACGAGGGGATTACCTTGGTATGAGGCGAAGAGCCACATAAATTAGAGAGACGCAGCAAGTTGTACCCGGGCGGTCGGGAGTCCGGGCGAGAGGGACGCAACCCGGCGAGGTTGGCGCGAGGAGGTAGCACGAGTGGCGATGAAGAACGCGGAACCCATAAGGGTAATGAAAGGGTAGGCCCGTGCGCACGGAGGCTACGCTAGGCGGGGAGGAAATTTGGAGGACAACGTTAAGGTTTCAATGGGCTAGAGAGCAGGGCTCATGTTTAGTAATTCCCTCGAGGATTTTGAATCAACCATATTTTATGTCTGCGAGTGATAAGGTACATCTCTAGTGAAATTCTATAAAACCACTACGATGCCCTTGATGTATTGATTTTTAACAAATAATAAAACCCTTCGAAGCTACTACCTTGGTTTTCTGCATTGGGTTTTCCGGGACATTTTGTACGAATAATCATGTCATACACATCTGTATATCGCTATGTTTTAAGTAAATGATATATATATATGTGTAGGCTGTAGATTGTGTTTTCTTTGAGAGTATTTTTCTAAATATTCGGTTAAATAACGCCAATTAAATAAAAAAAAAGTAGGAGAAGTAAATCAATATGTTGCGGTAGGGTTTTTGTGTTCAGAAATTTTCACAAAGAGAGTGTTAGTATTAAAATTTTATATTCTATGTTCATATAATTAGTAGTATAACTACGAGGCAAAACTTTTTTCAGTGGTTGGATTAGACACTAAGAAGAGGAGATGAAACCCTTTTTGAAATACGCTTCCATAGACTATCAAGGTGGATTTTTGGGAACTTTGTGATCCGGCCCGATTACATTTACCAGACTATGTTTATCTATAGGAGGAAGGGACCGAACACAAGGAGAATAATTCTAAAAATGATAATTCCTTTAGATATTATTTAAAAAATCAGGTTGAATCCAACCACAAAGGGTTTTGAACCTACAAGAGGAGACTTAAAGAAATAAATAATTAATTCAAAAGAAAATACATATTTAATTTATGGTGCAAGTGAATCAAAGGAAGGAGCCTAATCTCAACTAGGGAAAGGATAGCCTTACTCTTAGTCCATAGAGTAAATAGCAAGCAAAGGGAAGGAATTTTTTATTAAAAATCTAGAATTAAGATTCACTTTGTAAATAATCAAAAATGGTTAGAAAATTATGAATTTCAAAGTGGTTGAAGGAAATATGTAATTAAATAAATAGTTATTAAGATGACTTCGTACATATACCTAGATTCAATTTCTAATCATATGTTAGATATTTGATTCATGATAGGAGAAAATAAGAGGAGTTCATTTTAATACGAAGAAAAAACAAGTTTGTGTTGAATCTCATTTTGAACTAATCTCCATGAAATTATAACCAATCTTAGTTTAAATCCTAAGCAATCCTCCAAATATAGCTTTAAGTAAAGCGTTCATAAGCATAAAACAAATGAGATCAACGAGTTGTACTCATGTGAGTTAACCAATATACCAATAATAATAAGTTTCATTTCCCTTACTGTTGCATTCAAATTGTTTGGTTTATATATATATATAGAGCAACGGTTGTACTCATGTGAGTTGCCAATATACCAATAATAATATTTTCATTTCCCTTACATATTGCATTCAAATTGTTGGTTTATATATATATATACACACACACAAATGATTTTGAAAGCATATACTACAAAATTATTGAGGATCGGGATGCCCTTGCTGCAGGCCACAAAAAAAAAATCGACCATGGAAATCACGCAGACTCTTTCTACAACAACCCACTCTACGTTCGAACCCCCCCTTATATACTACGAGAGAAAAAAAATCTAAATAAGCTCCCCTACCTCATAATTTGAGCAATGAAACATTATAAAAAAATTATTTAGCATTGTTATGCAACTCTACCCTTTGCGAGAAGCATTTGGAACTTTTATGATTTGAGTTCTTAAGGTTCTTTCAATTGATGTGTAGAAGGTTATAGATTTGCACCAAAATGATGGGATTCCTCCTCGTTTTAAAAAACATCCGAATGTTTCAAACAACAAACATCTCCATCGATTTTCCCTCCAACAACGGGTTTTAAATTTAATTTCGGTGCGTGTGATCTCTATTTTAATACGAGCTTCACGGTCCAATCACATCTGTTGGAATCACCATCGAAATTCTTCGTCGATTTTGCTTCTAGCGGCCTAAGCCAATTTTAGACTTCCTTTTTGCATTTCGAGATATTGGGAAAAAGTAATATTTTGCCAATAGATATTCCAATTCGGTTTGCATTTCCTGAAAGCACACCTTAATCAACAAGAAAAAAACAGTATTTTTTTTTTTTTAAAGTCTATTTCTATTATATTATCGACAGAAAAAACATTACATAGCTCTTCCTCAGTTTGGCAAGCCAATTTTGGAGAAGTTTCAAGAGTTTGAAAACCAAATACGAGATTGCCCCGGATGGAAACCGGTCGACAAATGTTGGCAAAAATTAAGAGCGCCTATAATGGGAAACCGACATACATAGTTTTGGAAAGTGAAACTAAAACATAACGGAGAAGGTTACAAGCTGTATTTCGGCTTCAGATAACTCTGAGATAGCGGTGTGAGGAAAAACACCCAACATTTGAAATTAAGGTGGACCTTCATTCTTATTCTTTGAGGTTAGGGTCTTCCTCCTCGATCTTGCGAACATAAAAAGAGTCATCATCCTCCTTGTTCAACGCGTGGATTGGAGTATGAAGCCGAGGCAACAATTGAGCATCCGCCCGGTTGGAGGTGGCGAGCGAATGACTAGTGTCCTCTTCCTTTCCTCCTATGTCGTTTCTTGAACTTCGACGTCAACGGAACCTGAATTTGCCGCTGGTGCAATGGATGCTACGGAGACGCTTTGCACATGCGGAGATTTTCGTCTTACGAGCGAATGAAGGCCGAGTTTGGATTGAAAAGTGGGCTTGCGTGGGTGTTCTTGGGCTGAATGCCGGAAGGAAAGCGAGGAGCTGAAAGGATGTGGTGCGGTTGACGCGGGGTCGAGCACCGCCGGCTCACCAGCCTTTGAGTTTAATTCCTTGTCCATGGGGGGTGATAGGGGTGGAGGGGGAGGGCGCATCCTGCCCATTCGCCGACAGCACGTTCGATGATCCCTAGCGCGAGGAGAGGGAGCAAAGGCGCAAGATATGGAGGGATGCTTGACGGAGCGAGGAGAGGAGCTACCACCACATAGGTCAGGCGAGGGATGACTACCACATGATTGAGCGAGGGCCAAGATCCGAGGAGGCTGAAATGACCGAACGAAAGTTGAAAGGAAAGCTGAATTAAGGCCCGAGGAGCGCGGTGGGCGGCTCAATAGCCATGGTAACGGGGGCCAAAGAAGTCGTTAATGCTGCGGCGGGAGGACGTCTCGAAAGGGCGGCGGGGAGTGAAATAATGGTTGGCATGCTCGTGCATTTAACATCGGGTTGGCCGACCATGTGCGGGCACGTGGGCGGAACCGGCTACCTACCATGGTGCCCATGTGACCCATACATTCACCGCGAGGCACCATCCGGGGTACAATCAATTTTTTAAAGTCTACAAATATGTGAAATTTACCCGGGGGAGAAACCCACGCCCGTTGTGCGAGACCGATGGTGTTATAAAATGCGGTCCACACATCCATCAAAACATAGCAATAAAACATAAATACATAATATTAAGTCATATAAGTTATTCAAATATGTCCAAAATTGGCCCATATATTGATTGGGCTTACAAAAACATCCAACAACAACCTTTAATATCATAAACTAACAAAACATCCTGTCCCGAAGTACTTCCGGATACATTTTTAGAAAACAAGACAAAATTAACAAGCAAAACTTCCATCCCCATGCTATCCCAACATGACACATATCACATCGGACCACCCCAGTAACTTTATTTGAGCAACTATGAGCAAAGTTCACAACTGTTGCACACCGAAATAGAGAATGGATGTCGGCCATAACCGCATATATGTTCAACAATAATTAACACAAGCATACAAGATTCGAAGAAATTAAACACAAGAGTACACAAGAAGGCACAAAAGTTAACCAAGAGTTTTTCAGCCATTGGATGACATCCAAATCAATCCACAACACACATTTGAATTTGGAAAAAAGCAATCCATGTCTATCCTCCCTTCCAATCAAATTCAACAACAAAAATACATAAAACCACCTCACGATTGCTTCATAAACTTTCATTCTACTCCTTTATCTTGAGTTGGATTAACTCCATGGAAGGCCCCTTGCATTGGAATAAGAGACCGCATTGTAATGAGGTTTGAGTAATTCAAGTTTGTTCTTCTGTTTTTTTAAATCTTCCATTATTTTAATGTATAAACTTCAAAAAAAAAATTCCTTTATTTCTTTTTGTTATTTTTTAATCTTCCAAATCTTCCATTAATTTACCATATGAAAAAAATGTGTGTAATTTAGCTATTGTGTGTGAAATTGTAGAAATGTAGACAAAAAACCATAGCATCTAAGTCAACGGAAGAACAGTATCATGTTTTAGCTGCTTTCTAGTGCTGATTATGGAAGTAGAAATACCAATTATGAAGTAAGAGTTACATCGAGCGAGGTAAATTCAAGTCACACACGAATTATATGATTCTCTCCTTTGATTAATTCCTCTCGAGCAATTCCCATCTAGAAACACCAATTGCTTTCATAAGGCACGTAATAATGCTTTAGTAGTCTCACAATCAATACTTCGAGAGCACGGAGTTGAACAACACAATTGAACAAACCTTGTGTAAAGGTGTTACGTAATTCGATTCGCTAGCGTAGTTCGATGAGCGTAGTGATTACGAGAAGTAAGAGTAATAGGAGTAGTTCAAATGGCGATGTGATTGATGGTATTAGTGAGGGATTTGGTTGTGGATTGCTAGCGATTTTATTACTTCTCGAGCAATTCCATCTACAAACTTTTCATTGTTTTCATAAGGCACGTAATAATTTAAAATAGAGAGGTGATACCAAGAGAAGGAAAAAACCACTTCAGGACCTCCTTCGCATGTTGAGCAAGTGAAATTACCATATTTGAGGACCAAGCAAGAAAATAATACCTCCTAATAATCCATTTCACATCCTAACATATAGAAATCCAACGCACCAAATTTCTAGAATACAACTACCTTTTCAGCGAATTCATTATCTCTTGAATAAATATAATATCTTGGTTATGAATAACAAACAAACACTGAGAAATTCATATTAGAGCACATCCCCCTAGTTCCCTTATGTTTTAGTGACAATATCTTCGCTACAAAAATCCTTAACCTAGGGCACTATACTTTAAGGGCCTAAATTAGGGTTGGAAAGTCTCCTAGCATTCCCCCAGAAACACACACAAAAGCCTTTTTCTTTGGACAAGGCCGTCCTTGTGCATAGAGCCTTCGAGGTCTTCGTATGTTCATCTTCTCGAATGCATCTGCGTATGTAGATATCAAACCATGTATGAAAAGGGTACCCACGATCCCGAAGAAAATCGGGCGGTTGTGCTAGGCGATCTTCCTCTCCTTTGCGTGGCACAACGGGTAGTTTTCCTACCACTAGATAATTTTGTATACGCATACCATGGCACTTTAGCGCTGCTGACAAATAGATTTTCATCACGGAATTGATCGTCCATAGCCGGTAGGATCATTTCTGTCTTAGGAACCCGTGATAGAAAATCTGCAATGAGTTTTCCTTTTTACGGATGAACAATGGTAATATAAACGCTCCTAAAAGAAATATGACCAAGCGGGGTGACCCGCCCATTAGTGATTGGTTTATTGGCTAAGTATCTAATGGCGAATGATAGTGTATGAAAATTTGGTAACTGTTATATAATGTCTAAATTTTTTTATGGCATAAATGAAAACTAAATTTCTTTCTTTTATTCTTTGTATAATTGAGTTTAGCATAAGTAAGATTTTCTGATATAATAAATAGCATAGAGTATTTTTGTCCTCTTCTTGCCTAAGGACAACACCTGTTCTTTTATGTCAGAGCACATGTGTAGAGATATGAAAGCGCTCCCAATTGAGTCGACGCAACAACGGAGCATTCGAGACTAGTTTCTTCAAATACGTAAAAGCAATGTCACATTTATTAGACCATATAAATTCAACATTTCATGTTAAAGCATACAAGCGCAAAAATTCATGAAAAAATATTTATGAATCTCTAAGTAGTATCTGCATATCAAGGAAACTACATACCTCTACATTTTGAGTGCAAGGTGTACATAGTAGAAGAATTATCTATTTTTGTTGGGTCTACTTGTATTCAAGCCATATAGATGTAGTGTCCTAAGATTACACATACTGTCATTGTCGTGTGACACTTTTCTTTAAAGAGAACACAGTAGCGTGCATCATTCCAAATGTCTCAAAATTCTATAGCGCTTGGTTGAAATCGTCCCCATATGGGGTGGAAGTCATCCATGTAAACTTCAAGTCCCTCATTTATCGGATCAGGAAAAAATGCGGTATGGCCCAACGACATTGCATAAACCAAAAGGTAACTACCTTAAATATAAACGCCCATGGGAAGGTAAAGGTAGTTTTGTTTTGGTCTTCGGGGGCAATTTGGATACGATTATAGCCGTTAAACCCTCAAGAAATGAAAAAGAATTGATTTCACCTTGATAATAAAGGAATTGGTCAATAAATGGAAAGAGGAAGTGGTCTTTTTCTTGGCTTTGTTAAATTCTGTAATCCTATGATTCGCCACTTCACGTTCTTTTGGGAACCACTACGTTGGAGAGACCCATTTATTGTCCAAGAAATAGGATAAATAAATTTCAAGAAGTCGAATAAATTTTGTAACTAGTCTTTACGATGTCTTTGAGGTGCGGATTTAATCTTTGTTGAGGTTCTTAGGATAAGGAAGGCATCCTTTTCGATTTTAGATATGATGTGTACACAATTGGGGATCTATACCCCTCATGTCTAGGTAGTCTGACAAAAAACCCTTTATATTTTTGCAGAATTTGAATGAAAAATTTCTGTTAGTCCTTTATCCCGGATTGTCATTGATGTTCAAAATCTTGCACAGTTTCAATCTCAAAAGGCTTGTTGTTATGAACAACGATTGTTGGTATGTGTTGGTCATTGACATCTTTCGAAGGGTCTTCTTGGGCTTCATTTTCAGAATCACTTTCAACATTTGACATTTCATTGCTCTCGGTATTTGATTGATTTATAAATTATTAATTGCATCATCTTCGATCGATTCTTGAACTCAAGCGCTACTACGCCATGTTGGTGGATGTTGTGAGTTTTAAAGGATGAGGAGACTTGGCTTAGCGAGGAGGATATAAAAGCAATGTTTTTTACAACATTACCCTTTGTGATGGTCATGCTACTAGTATGATAGCCTATGTAAGAATCAGCGTTGTTGCTAACGAGGTGGTCCCAAAATTAAAGGGTTTCCTTCTAATCGACTTCTTGGATTGATAACGAGAAAATCGTTTGGGTATTCCATCGAGTCAACGAAACCATGATATCCTGTAGGTTCCTTCGGTTTTAACGGTGGACGATCGAAAAGTTCCAACAAGGTGGTGAAAAGTCGGTGCCAAAGCTGTGATACCGTCGCGGGTTTTTGCGTAAGAATATTAATGGGCGGCACCTAGATCAACTAGTGTGTTTGGAAAAAAGAGTGGCATATGTTGTTGTGGCTATGGGATTCCTAGATCTTCATATTTCTTAGCATTTTCCTATCTACAAGTAGATCGAGATAGGGTCCTACAGCATGGAGCAGGTTGGTGAAGCTTTTGTTTTCCTTGCAGAGATTTTTCGCATAATTATTTAATCGTTTTGGCATAAATGGGAATGTCTTGGATGGCACGGAGGAGAGGAATTTCAATACATAAATGTTCAATTTCCCCTAAAATATCCAAATTCTAGATAAAACGATTGGTTTGAGTATTAATATTTCGGGGAATGGAGGAGAAGTGATTATAAGTTTTTTAGGATCTTCTTCCTTGACTATGTCTTCTCCCTGTTTTATTTACCTTCATTAGTCACACTTGAGGATTTAGTTATGGTAGGTGTTCTTGTCTCCTCTTGTTGTTTATTTTTGACTTTCCTCGGGAGTGATGATGCGTCTGATCTTAGCCTAAATTCCTACATTCCATCTTGTTTATTTTAGGATCTGAATTTTCAACAATCTGTCCCAGTTGAACCGACTTTGTTATTAGGATTTGGATTTGGTTGAGCTAGAAATTAGGGTGCATAAGTGAGTGAGGATTTTTAACGTGGATAGGGGCTAGGTAAAGTCGGATGAGGTTGAGACCCGTCCCCATGGGTGGACTAGTTATTCCGAGGTTATTTTATAGGTTTGAGGGCCAATTTTGATTTTTGTAACATGGAGGTCACCCAGCAGGATGAGTCTGATTGTTTTAATGAGAGTAGAATTTGGTCAACCAACATTTGGAAAAGGTAGAAGCAGCTGGGGTGACATAGGGAATAGTGAGATTTCAGAGTGGAGAAAGGTGATTGGCCTTGCCATCTTGTTCTAGAATTCATTTGCTGATTAAATGATGGAGAAGAAAAGAACATAGAAAGGGTCTTGTGACATACCTATGGGTCTAGCTTGCCACTTTCCATTGGCTCATTAAGTATCTTTGGTTCATCTCTTCTTATGCTTCTTCAAAAACTTCCTTTAATCCCGAGTGATGGACATTTGTTGGTGGCATGGTCCTCGGTGCGGTGCTTTGGTCTGAACCATGTCCGTCGACATTCCCTCGGTGTGATTATTTCGGCATTGCGGACGGAAAACATCTAAATTAATTGCATTATAGCTTGTTTTGTTTGGCTTGTGGGACATTCCGACGTATTCGTAGGGTACTAGGATATCAATTTTGAAATCTTCTAAGAAGACACGATCTCTATTCAAGTTATGCTACCAACAACTTTGTTGTGTTTGGTGATAGTATCTCGTCTAGTTCGCTTTGACGTGCGTGTTTCCTCGAGAGCACTTGATACACAAGCATTACAGATAATGTCATCTGTCATTTTCTTAGATAGTATATCCTTTCCCCATTAAATTTAATGTTTCTATCATTCATACTTCATTCCTTTTATCATAGTTATTTTAAAACATATTTGGATAATGTAGCATGAAGCCCAGGTGTAAATTATATTGAAATCGTTCAACATATTTTTCTAAGAGTTTCATTATCTTTTGCAGTCATGTTAAATATTTCATCTTTGAGGTCTCTAGTTTTGTAGTAATCTTGATATTTAGTGAGAAAATATGTTTTTCATTTGATCCCAAGAGTTAATAGTTCCTCCACCAAATACATAAACCATATTAAGCTGCTCCCTTTAATGTAGAAAGGAGAAATTTTAGTTTTTGGCCATTGGTGGTATAATCCTAACTTACATAAAACTTCAAATTCGGACGAGAAAAGCATCGAGGATATTCCGAGGTTAAGCCGTAAAATGTGAGGATGCTACTGCAAGGCCATTCCACTTAGGAACATTAGCGGGTCGACGTGGGATATTCCAACATACCGATGTTTGTTCTGAGGGCCCGATTTTGCACCCACTACGATCAAATATGTGCCAATAACCTTGAGAATCTCTTGGTACGGAAATTTGATTTGGATAGGGGTAGCCGAGACAAATTTGGAAGGGTATTACATCACTACCTTGATCTGGGATATCAGGTATCCTTTCTTCAACCAAGATATTAGGAGATACGGTTTTGGTGACTGTAGATTTTCTCATACAACACCACTAGTTTCTCCCTCTTCTTCTTCATGATTGAACAAATTTCTCTCTTCGAAGGGCCAAAATGCAAATTTTCTTTATCCGAAATATTCATACCCTTTGGTTTTTGCACTGTGGATCTCGCATGAAGCTGTAGATGGTAGACTTGTTTACTTGAGGATTATAGTAGACCTTTTTACGATGTGATGCGAGGTCTACTAACGCCGAGATTATGCTTTTCTTATGATTTCTTCTCTAAAGGTCGATCTTCCAAGGGTCACCGAACCTTTGAGTTTGGTGGATTGGATTTATTCCTACTTTTTTCTTCCTAATCATTCATAAAAAAAAATCTGTTCCTATCTGCTCTATATACATCTGTTGGAAAGCGGCTTTGAGCGAGCGTTTTTACTTGTGGGCATGCGGGTTATTACCTCTTGTTTTGATACCAAGTCCTTCACAACAATAAAATCCAATTAAAAAACAAAATCAATCTTTGACACTCTCACGGCAACGATGCCAAAATGTTGGTGCAAAAGGCGACATAAAAATCAATCCTATTACTGCATCAATCATCAGCAAGGGATTCTCTACCATTTGTTTCAAGAGTGTTGGAACTATTTGTGTAGAGTGAAATTAGAGTCTATCTAGGAATAAATGATTCTAAATCGTTGCAATAACTATATTTCTAATTCTCAAAGTTCAATCTAGAATAATTCAAAGAAAACCTTAAAGCAATTACAAACCATGAATCTGTATATATCTTCAACTAATTTTTAGAAGGCGAATCTAACTTATGAATTGCAAGAATCACACTCGAATAATTCTTTAACCCAATAATTGTATCTATTGAAAAAGAGAGATTTTAAAAATAGAAGAAATCTATTATTCACACTTTTAATTGAAACTAACAATAATGATCACTCCAAAAGAAACAAAAATCAGTGCAATGGCCGAGCTAATCGATAAATTCATCAAGGAATAACACGCGAGGCATAAAAATTAACAACAACTAAGAGATTATCTAATAGTAAAATAAAATCATAAAGATCAATACTAACAATAATTGAATTACGCTGTAATTCTATGAGATAACATAAATGAATAATTGAAAAAAGGAAAAGAAACAAATATGACACAAGATAAGAAACAAATATCCCTAGTGACTAGGCCCGAGTCTACATAAGTTCTTGTCGAAAGATACCCGAATGATATTACAAAGGCTCTGCTTTGTGTTCTCATTAAATTCAATGATAACGATACAACATCACAAAATGTAATTGCTCTTGTCTTGATAATAATGTCAAAAATTTAAGTACAACTTCTTGGTTAAAAGTCCCATTCAATTTTACCTATACGCTTTATATAATTTTAAAAGGAAAACAAATGGATGAGAGTGAATCCTCGAGTTAGGAGATCTTGAGGATTCCTGACACCCCACTAATCCAGGTGCACTTATAAAATAGACTTGATTCTCTAGTCTTCGCGCTTTGTATGAGAAGAACAATGGTCTTATTTCCTTTTCATGGCCATTCTTGTCCCATTGTTTCAAAAAAAAATTGTTCCATTCGATTCTTGCACAAAAACCAAGCGAGAAGTTAGTTTTCATGCAGGGAATCACACAATTTGTTGATAATTGGTGTTTCCCATCTTTCACAATCTTTTCTTCTAGATTTTCCGAAAATGTAGATAAGTACATGTTAATGATAAATAAAGCTAATATGAAGATAAAACATACCTTTTCCGTAGCACGACAACGGTGTCAACCATCCTATGTGTAGATGTGATCGAATTTGGGTTGTCTCACACCTTTGATGAGAAAAATATGACTTGAGCAACACCAACGGACAAATATTACTACATTTATGGACTCATTATTCTATTACATTCATAGTAATGGGAGCACAAAATGATATTATCCAGAATTTAGGTGAAGGAACCTTCGAATTTAAATAGACACCTAACCACACATACAAGACAAAGTCACTCGGAAGAATACCAGCTCTTGTTCATCTTAGCTTGTGAATATATGGCCAACCAAGCACAAAGACCTTTCTTGATGGGTGGGCTATCTTATTGAACCGAGGTGGTGAACGAAGTCATTCAAGGCCTAGGTTAGATATTTTTGGCTCATGTTTGGGCTTACATGTAGCACCAAACTGAGATCCTCTCGATGCGAAAATTAAGGTTAAATATGTCATACTTACTAGGTCACAATCTGGCTGCACAAATAGTTCGAGGCATGGTGGATATGTACACCCGGACAAATGCCATGAGGAACTTGATAGTGGCACACAGTTGCGGCCATAGAGGAGTTATGGATCAACTAGCGATCACTTAAATGTCCTCTGCCCCAAGCTCATCTTTCAAGAGGATCCACCTTGCATGTCATGAGGAGCAATGGAGGCGATATCGAGGAGATTAGTGGATCTTAATAGATGACACATTGATCGGACACATATTTTTTCTAGATATTCCGTTGACAAACTTGTCATACGAGAGGTATCTTACCATCTCACCATAGAGTTTGTGACCCAACAATACATAGGAAAAATAAATCTCCATATTACCTTCTTTTAAAGATCGAATTATATGATATTAAGAATCTCAAAGTTACGGATACGATAAACCCATAGTGAAGTTTATTTGGTAAAGGCATTTAAATATGTAGTCAAGGTGGAATTTTCCCAAGGACCATTAAATGAGAATATAATACAATTATGTCAACAAAGAATTTCATTGGCCGGAGGAAGACACGGAATACATTATATAACTCACTCTAGACCCCACGAACTGATCGATTATAGCTTGGACCTCACATGCAACTCCATATATGACAACAGTTCCGGAGGAAGAAATATGAAGACAACAACCTTGTATAGGATAAGGGAAAGAGGAAGCACGTAGGTGCAAAGGAGGAACAAGGCACGGAAGATGGAAGCAAATACTGCTATTATTGCGAAAAAAACTTTGGCCGATAAAGTAAGAGTAGGCGGAAGGGATACAAAGTGTAGAGCGATTGCAGAAGCAAAGCTTCGGTAGAAGCAAAGCTTCGGTAGGCTTGAAATGAGAGCGCGAGGAAAGTAGAAGAGCTGAGAAGAACACAAGCTAAGGAGAAGAGAAAAGGAGGAGAAGCAAAAGCGAGGAAGAGGAAGGAAGGTGTTTTTAAATCAACAACCTCCATTATTTTAAGCAATAATTACCTTAGAAAATAATGAAAGGGACCCTTTTAGCTTTTAGAGTAAGGGTAAATAAACCCTTAGGTATTTCTTTTAATAGGAATATGAATCAAGGGGATGAAACCTTAAGAGAAAATTTGGCTAAAGCGAGAGATAAATTGCCTCATCACGGTCGAAAATCATTGCAAAGCGTATATAATTCGAAAATAATTAATTGAAATATTTTAGCGATCAGGTATGAATATAATCGACGCATTTTTAAATAGAAATCATATTTTTATAAGTAAATCCTATATAAAAATAATATATTTAAATACGTAATGTTGCATTTATGGAATTAGTTTTGCCCGATAGTCTTATTTGTTCTTGCTCATATTCTAGGTACGATAAATCATATCATGTTTGCACTCTCCACAAAAAGCAGTAAATTTGTATTTTGCTACACTCATATTCGCGTAAGTGCGATAAAGTATATCACATCGCATTATTGTTAAATAACACATTTTTCATACTATCGCTTTCCGATGTTGCGATTGCGATGTCGCGATTGATGAAAAGATAAGCTCATTATTTAATGAAGAATGTACACGAGCCACGATGTATTACGTAGATCTGGTTTTAATTGATAAATGATTATACGAGCACGATAACTTATCGATTATCAATGTCATGAAATTCTTAATTTCTCGCCCATACCTCCATAATCATTTCTTTGCAATGAGTATTCAATTCATATCCATCGAAACATCTGATCTCATCCATTTAAATGTTCTATTACTATAGTATACTACATGCATATTATAAAACTAAAGGTTCCCTATTTTACGCTTATTCTTTATTACTCAATTACGGGCAAGTTTGAGTAGGCAAAAATTCTACGAAAATGTCGAGAGCTTTGAAGAAAGAAAAAGAAGCATATAGGTCTGATAACCCTACGCCTACTACACTCCAGAATTAAAGATGTTGCCCATATTTACGAGGATACGACTTGCGGACCTAAGTGGATCCTCTTTATAGGAATCTATGTATAAGCTGTTTGACGAGCACCGTAAAAATCCGAAAAGAAAGCTGGCGATTTTACCGGAAACTACAATTGGAAGCGTTGCTAATTATTTCCTTCACCGAATTTCAACACAACACAAAAGATATTAAAATATACGATATGGTAAATTGGATTATCGACAATATTAACATCGGGGATAGGACAATCCTTACCCGGCAAAAGAAAAAATGATTGGTTCCTTTACAGCCAGAAGGCACGAAGCAAATGTACCATATTCTAGGCCTACGATAAGATTTATGATGAGAATTCCTTGCAGTTTTCCCAAGGAAAATGAACTCAATCGATGCCAATAAATAAATGGAGGAGAAAATCCTAACAAACACGAGAACAATTAAAATGGTATGTATTCTACTCAATCTCTTGCAAGTCCTATTGCTATATCTCTTCGTGTCTAGACTTTTTTGGTCGATGGGACACAACTAGAGTGGCTACCGGTATGGAAGCAACGACATACGCTTATGTTATGGATTGAGGAAATATTACGTAAATAATGGCCTTTTGATTTTAGAATACGGAAAGAAACGTTGTATCTCTTCTAAAAATATTTCCTCTAAAGTACCCATATGAGCGACTATATTATGGATGTTGTATGTTTACCTCGAGATTTTCTGATAACATTTGAAATGGAACTTCAAGATCCTATTCCCATTCATGTATTTCATAGTATTATGTAGGAATCCAAATATGAAAATCAGTTTTACAAAATCTGTCATGGAGTTGTACTACCCTTTTAAAGTTGTTTTAATGGGAAAACCCCCAAACTTTCCAAAAGAGGCCTAAGTTGACTTCTCTTCTATAGGAAAATGGTTTGGTGGCGAGTCATTCACCTATGTACAAGTATTTGGGAGCCTAGATAAACCACATGTCTTACCCACATGTGTTCGACAAACTTCTCGAGGCAGTTGCATATCAAACTATTGGAAATGAATTTAACTAGATTTGAAAGAAGAGGCGAAAGCATCATGGCCTTCCTTTCCAATTAGTTGCGGTGTTTGTAGATTGGACAACGACAAACATGTTATAGTGGAGAGATTGGTAAAATTTTAGTGTTTGAAAATATTTACAATTCCAAACGGGCGATGCAATTCACTTAAAGTAGCCAATAATTTCACTACTGAAGTGAAAATCGACCCTTTGTGCGGAAAGATGATGATTTTGACGACTTATTTGGTACATAGACAACTATCTTGTAGTTAAAGAAGTTGGCAACTTTACGCCTCCACCCACAACAAGCTTATTAAATTTCAGTAATATAGAAATAAGGGGCGGAACAATTCCACACAAAATTTTGGATGTTACGAAACCATGGCTAGAAAGAAAGTAGAATCAACAATTAAGTATCAAAGTTACTTAATATAACAAATCGGAGAAACCGATTGAAGTTCAAATAATAGATACGCGGTTTCCCCGACAGTATAAAAGATGTTTAGAAAGTGTTTGACCTCGAACTCCAAGAAGAACAAAGAGATATGATTATTGACCAACAAAAAGCTATACAAATTCCTCCTACTACAAGTCGGGACTCGTTTACTGCGGGCCCTTTGACGAATTAGTAGAAAAACACGAAGAAAGAATGGAATACATCTCAAACTTCCCAACCTGCGAGATCATTCTAAAATATTCAAGAAATTCACTCCTTGGAAATTTTATAGTCCTAAGCATAAGGGAGTTGTTAGCGAGGTAGAATAAAAGAGAAGAACAAAAGAAATCCTAGACTCTCACTCAAGAATCGCCATGAGTGGACATTGTTTGGAAAGACACGAGTCGGATACTTCCACGGATCTAACTTGCTTATCACAATTTGCGGGGAGCTTATGCTTCGCAGCCATTAACAAAGCATCAAAAATTCATCAACTAATGAAAAAAAAGGGATGAAAAATATCATCCAACTTGAATGAGAGTTACAAGCGAGAAAAGAAAAGTGTTAGTCGACGTACGGTATAGATACATGACTTCGGAAGGCTTTGCACCAAGCTGAAAATTCAACATCAAAGTGAAATTAATTCTGAGGTGCTCAAATTTATCAATTCACAACTCTCTATTGAGCAAATGAAATATATCCCAAAGATTGACGAGTTCGAGAAATAAGCTTTAGAATTAAACACTTTATTGGCACAACAACATGTTATCTTTTGCTCGAGAAATTAACAAGCATCCTTGAATTATGTGAACGAACGATTCACTTATCAATCCACATTGCTGATGTGAAAGTTATTTTTGATGACATAGATGATAAGGTCTCCCAATTTGTTGTTGGAAGTGGCGGATGGTGCAGAAGGCCAACCTGGTAGAATTGAAGACTCAAAGAAGAAGATATTGTTCCGTGATTGGGATATAGTTAAAGAATGCGAGAGGAAATTTTCCAAAGTGAAAGACATTGCCACAAACATTGTGGAAAATTTAATCCAAAACCTATCGGAACAAATATTATTGACGGATGTCTTCCTGGGTGCATTAACTTTGGAAAAATATTTAATAAGAAAATGGCGAGGAAGTGTAAAATGTAAAAAAAGAGGAGCATATTATGAAGAATGAAAAATTTGGCTTGAGAAAAATGCGGAGATATCTAGTAAAGCCTCACAACTAGTAAGCTCATGCTTCTACTTTGTCTTATAGAAACGTCCTCATACATGCTACCTCCATTATCGATGTTGTTTTTCTTGGACACCTATGCAATGAGCTAAGCCAACCTCCAAGGTTAAGCCTATGTGTGTTCTTCTGTTGAGAGAAAATGGAAGAGGACAACGGACAATCCTCCAACAAATCACCCCTAATTTCTGTTGAGTTTTTAGTTTTATAGCACCAGGAAGTTGTTTGAAACCCTACATTTAATTGTAATGACTATTTTAAGACTTGTTAGTTTTATATTTAAACCCCTTGGTATGTCTTAGAAGGGGTCTAAAATTTTGAAAAGAAGGCTTTATTGATGTTCTACTTTTGCTCTTAAAGTTTATGAATAGAAGAAGGCTAGGCAGGGGTCAGGCCACTGCTTAGATGACCAGTTAAAAAACATATATGGCACTTTCTCTTATGTGTTTAATTTGAGTTTCAATTGAGGAATATTTCATTGATCTTATGATGTTTTTCTTTATATATTTATTTGAATACAATTTGACATCAATTCACTTGTGGACGTGTTATGTTGTTATCATTTATGTATATATGCAATACAAGCATTTTTGTAAAAGTTGCAATATAGCTTCATTAAATTGATTTAATTAAATCAGTCTTAAGTATTTTTGTATCTCTAAGGGAATGTGTTATATTTATTTACATCCACGTGAAAAGTTATTTTGTATATACTCGCATAGAAAAGAGTACTCTGTATTATTGCAAACACCTATTTTTCCATCTATCAAGTCCCACTTAGAAGATAAAATCATCCATTCACCTCAACTATAACAAATTGAAGCGGTCCCACAAATCCGGTCGGAGAAACCATTCCAAACGGAAGAGGGACGGTTTTAAGTCTCCCGACTAGGTGGTTTCCCTCGATGTTGTTGCATGAATTTTAGGTCCTCAACATTTTTGGTGCTAGAAGGAGGAAATGTGATTATGAATGACACTAAATCTTAATTTAAAATGTAAGAACCATCACGAAGTCATTCTCCCTCAGGATCCACAACTTCTAGTCTGTTCCAAAATCTCCTACTCATAAATCGATTATTCATTCTTCCCCACGATATCCTGATTACGTTCATAAATAAATCTCTTTGAAAGTATAATCCGAGGTCACACAGAGAAGATAGACAATGATAAATCAATTGGAAGGAAATTTCAATTTCGGCGAGAAAAAACCTATGCTGAGCTCGGAAGGAAGTGTCACTTCGATTTTGAAACGCATTATTATTAACTCGATCTAGAGTGAAAAACTTGGAAGTATTCCCTTGAATTTCCTCTTCATTATCATCGAAGGAAACTCTATTTACCGAAACACAATCATCGACTAGTAGAGATTGATACGTTTCTACCCCTCCAAACAACATCAATTATTCTTCCCTCTCTCACATCTTCTCAAAAAAATTCTTCATTAATTAATATCCATTCTTCTTCCTCTCGATCTACAACTTTTATATTTCAAATATTAGTTCCTGGTATTCTTCCTTCATCTCAACTATTATTGGAACTACTTCTTCTACTTCAAATCCTCCTTTAGGACCACCCAATCCTCTTCTTCATACAATGGCTAATAGACTTTGGCAAAATCCTCGAGCTGTTCAACTTCTAGGGCCCCTTCATCCTTTACCTAAGCTTCCTGAAAGATGGGTGCCTAAGTATAATCTGGATGTTGGATTACCTACAGAAGAGCACCTCCATAATTTCATGCTTGCCATAAATCTTAATGGAGTTACAGAGGAAGATTGTGTAGTTATATTATTTCCTTATACTTTTCCAGGATCAACTGGATCATGGTATTTCTCACTACCATTAGGCACAATTACTAGTTGGGATATTTTTGAAGAATAATTCCTTACTAAATTTGGAGATGATTGCACTAATGCAACCCTTATCAATGATCTTTCCCGTTTGAAAGAAAATAAAGGCGAAAAGACTAAAGACTTCAATTCCATGTATAATAAATTACTCAACAAAATTCCAACCACATCTAAGCCTGGAGTAGACGTGCAAATAGAATGGTATATATCCTCTCTTCCCTCTAGTATTTCTATTTTTGTAGATAGAGCCAATACGGCTACAATTGGTAGAGAATATGAAAGAAGCTCTTTCCATTGAAAAAATAATTCTTGCCTTAGAGAAGAAAAGTGCTCAAGAATATAGGAAAAACAAGAAAGTTTCCTTTAAAGATGAGTCCAAAAGGAAATCATCTAAAGATCCATATGATCTTGAGGGATTACAAAAGGTTCTCAAAACCATGTCAAATGATATGGTTGACATAAAGAAACAAGTAGCTAAATCTTCTTGAAAGAAACCTTTTAGATATTTTAAGAAAAGTTAGTCTTCTCAACCCCCAAACGTGATCTCAAATGTTGAATCAGATCAAGATGAGGATCATGATGAAACAATATCATATGATAAAGAATATAAAGAAGAAGAAATAGCCGAAGTGCATGGACTATGAGACTTTATCCTCCCAACCTCTATTGATGAAAATGAACATGAGGCACTTCCGGTAATACTAGAAGTAAAAATACTATCGACCTTCCTCAGTCACCTCAAAAGAAAAAAGCCTCATCGTCTGTTGTTAAGGATAAAGTATTCAATAAAAAGACTTCTTATACTAAAAAAATCCAACTTCTTCTACTCTTCCATCTAACTCTAAAACATTAGTGGTTTCTGATACCATTGAATATAATTTAGTGGAAGACATGAAGAAAGTTAAAGCAAATATTTCTCTCTATGAACTGATAAAATTAAAACAACAACATAAAATTTTTCTTAAAGAATTGAATGAAGTTCCCGCTACACCCTTGCTTGCTCTTGTAACTTCGAAAGTAGCTAAAGGAACATGTAAGCCTCCTAACAATTCACTTGAGAAAATTGATGCAAGTGATGTTATTTTAATAGGTGAAAGATCTAGTTCACATACTCCTCCTTTTTTGTTAACTTTTGAATTATTAAAAAAAAATGTACATAATTGTTTAATTGACTCTAGAGCCTCATCAAACATTATGCCATATTTTGTTTGTTTGAAATTGAATATTTCTCCTCAGAAGTCAACAATACATATTGTACAATTAGACAGAACAAAAGTTAAAGTATTAGGAGAGATGAATTCAGTCCTTATCATATTAGCATCCAATCCAAAAGTCCATCAAGTAATTGATATCTTAGTTGCTGATATACCAGATTTTTATGGTTTGATCTTAAGTAGGGATAGGTCAGAAAAGCTTCATGGCTATTTTGCTACTAGTTGGTCTCATATGTGGCTTCCCCATAATGGTAAACCAAATCAAATCAGGGTTAGTCGTGAATAGCATTTAAAACATTTAGTAACTGAATTCAAAGAAGAAAATGAACCCATGGTCTTTAATAATAATTTCCTTGGTAATTATGCTGCTGAATCCTTCTTAGGGAATTTCAGTGCTCTAAAATATTCATTTCTTACCAATTCAGTTAATTCTCAGATTGAAAATTTTTCTCAGACTGATTCTTCCAAGTTTGTAAATACTATAGATAAACCTTGTGGTGATACTTTATTTTGGACGTTATATTTTGATGGGTCAAAATCTAGTGAAGGAGCAGGAGCTAGCTGTATATTAATCAATCCAGAAGGCGAAAATACTATGCTCACATGAAGACTTGAATTTGAATGCACAAATAACACTGCAGAATACGAGGCACTGGTTCAAGGCTTAACCAAAGCAATTTATCTTGGTGTTAAATATCTTAAGGTATTCAGAGATTCTGAAATAATTGTTAAGAAGGTAAGAAATACCATACACTGTATTTTGGGCCATCTTAAACATTATCAATAATTAATACAGTCTCTTACCTTTCATTTTTTAGCATTCAATATCTCATCTATTCCAAGAATTCAAAATGCAAGTGCAAACATTCTGGAAAATGTAGCATCCAATCTTATTCCTTGAGAAGATTATAGCCCAGATATATATTCTATAGAGTTTGATTTTTGCCCATATATTCATGAAGGATCAGAAGGAGCATATGACGATCAATTAATTGATGAAGATGTACATGAAAGACAATTACAACAAAAATATGAAGAAAATGCTATACCTAAGTCTGTGGCCAGACTCGAAGATCTTTATGATCTTAAAGATAGATTAAAAAATATTACTAATTCTAAACTCCAAATTTCAACTTTGAGGTTTGAACTGGTAAATCTAGGAACCGATCTAAATCTTGAGAACATCAACCTAGGACTTGATCGTTTCTCTGATGAAATATTATCATTTAATCATTCATTAAAAAAATATAAGAATGTCTTTGCATGGAAATATGAAGACTTAAAAACTTATGATACTTCAATCATTAAACATACTATCCCAATGATATCCACTGAAAAAACCTATACAACAAAAGCTAAGGAAGATTCATCTTGTTCTTGAAATTCAAATCAAAAGTTCACTCAACAAACTCCTCAAAGCCAAGATTATATTTCCTGTTAGGCATTCAAATTTAGTTCATGTTAGGAAAAATAACGACGATATTCGTATTTGTATTGCTTTTAGAAACTTAAACAAAGCTTGCTTGAAAGATAATTTCCCGTTACCATCGATGGAAAAAATTTTGCAATCAATTTCAAGTTTTGAATTAATGTCTTTTCTTGATGGTTTTTCAGGTTACAACCAAGTTTTGGTCCATCCTGAAGATAGATTAAAAACTACATTCAGAACAAAATGGGGTACATATGCCTATCAAAAAGTTCAATTCAGATTAATCAATGCAGGAGAAACCTTTCAAATAAGAATGGATATTTATTTTAGAGGGTTAATAAACAAAACAATGGTTTTTTATCGAGATGATATAACTATTTACTCCAAGAGAAGGAAGGACCACTATCACAATCTTAAACAAATCCTTGAATGCTGTTTGAAATATGGAATCTCTTTAAATCCAAAAAAGTCTTATTTCACTTTAAGTGAAGGAAAAATCTTAGGATTAATTGTTTCAAAACTGGGCATTTGTATTGATCCTGAAAGAATTAAGGAAATTTTTGAACTCTCACATCCCCATAATAAAAAATCCATGTAGTCCTTTTTAGGAAAGATAAATTTTGTTAAAATATTTGTTCCATTTTTTTCTCAAATTGTTTTGCCTTTGCAAGTGATGATTAAGAAGAATTCACTTTTTAAATGGGGACATGATGAAAGGTAAGCCTTTGATTTGATTAAAGAAGCTATCATTAATGCACCTTCTCTGACTACCCGAATTTTTTCCAAAAAAAATATTTTATATACTTTTGCATCAGAAAAATCTTACGTTGCTATATTAAAACTGATTGATGATCAAAAGATCGAAGTACCTATTTCATTATTTAGTTCAAACCTCCAAGGGGATGAACTAAATTATTCTAAAGTAGAAAAAAAAGCGTTTACTGTCTATAAATATTGGAAACATTTTAGACCTTTTATCCTTAAAACACACACTAAGGTAATAGTTCCATTCTCAACTATAAGGAAACTAATTATACAGAAAGAACTAGGAGAAAAGAGACCAAATTGGGTAACTTATTTGCAGGAATATGACACTGAAATAAGACTGGCCAAAATCATTAGAGGGCAAGGTCTTTGCAAACTGCTATCTAGAGCATCCAATTTATCGAATGATGAAGAGTCAGGTAATACTGTACAAGTTGCTGAGGTAATCTCAAATGATTCAGAATCACAGTATACTAATTTAATTTTTACTTAAAGAAGTGATACACTCTGATAGAGCTCATTCATAAAAGAAATATAGATTTAATACTAAAAGCTAATCAATACCAACTCATAGACAATGTCTTGTTTATAAAAAACTATGACTCTGTACTACTAAGATGCCTTGAGAAATCTGAAGCTCAGAGGGTTTTGCAGGAACTCCATGATGGACCTGCAGGTGGAAATTCCAGTGGAGATACTACTGCACATAAGATCGTTCATGCAGGTTACTACTGGACCACTCTGTTTGAAGATGCTCATACATATGTGAGAAAATGAAAAACATGCAAAACTTTTGGTGGAAGACAAAGAAAACCAACCTTGCCATTGCAACCAGTCAAAATTGATCAACCTTTCGAACAATGGGGGTTAGACATCATAGGTGAGATTTTTCCTAACTCATCCAAGCAGCATAAATACAATCTCACTGCAACATATTATTTTACTAAGTGGGTGGAGGAAATTCCACTAAAGATAGGTAACTCTGAAGCCATAATTGAATTTATTGATCAATTCATTATTACTAGATTTGGCTTACCCAATGCACTTATGTTTGATAATTCATCTTATTTTTCAGGAGTAGTATGACATAGTTTGCTCTTAAAAGAGGTTTTAAACTTAAATACTCTGCTAACTACTATCCCCAAGGGAATGGTTTAACAGAATCAACAGAAAAAAAATCTCATAAGAATTATCAAAAGAACTATTGATTAAAATCAGAAAAATTAGCATAAATATATAACATTTTCACTATGGGCAGATAGGATTACTCAAAAATCCTCCATAGGAACTTCTCCATTCCATCTAGTTTATGTGAAAGAAGCTATAATTTCTTCAAACTTAGTTCTTCCCTCACTAGCCCTAGTTCAATTTATTGATGAAGTACCTTCTTCTTCCCTACAATTGAGAATGTCACAGATCCTTAAAATGGAATAAGAAAGGGAAAAAGCCAAAATAACTCATGCTCATCATCAGCAAATAGTAAAAATTTCTTTTGATGCAAATTTTGTTTCCCCAAAAGACTTCCAAGTCGAAGATCTCGTACTCAAATGGGAAAAAGCACATGAGGAAAAAGGTAAGCATACCAAGTTCCAAATGATGTGGCTTGGACCATTCCAAATCATTGAATAAATTGGCCCATCAACCTTTATGTTACAAGACCTTCAAGGAAGAAAAGACTTGCTCCCTGTAAATGGGCTAATCCTGAAAAAATCTTTTCTTAGAAGAAGATTTTCTTCTAAATGTATTATGTCCATTTTATTTTCTTTCTTTTTAGAAAATAATGTTTCATTACATACTTATGTTTGTTCACAACACCTCTGAATTATTTTATGTTTTTATTTTTGAAGAACACAAATCTTTGAGGAAATGACTACCAACTTAGAAAATTGAATGAATACTATAGAACTCTGATTTTTTTTTTTTTTTCCATCGGAATTGTAAATTTTGTAAACTCAAAATTTGTAGTATTTTTAATCTATTATCAATCAGAAAAAAGGTTCATCTTTACAAAGAAAATAAATTTTGTAACTAAGCATATTTAACTCTAAACTATCATCCAAAACTTTTAAGGAATCAATGATTCTCCCCATCCATTGAAAATACCTTTTTTAGAGTGTAATTCAAAATTATAAAAAACTTAAAAGGATAAGAAGTCTCATCACGAGATTTCTTACCATGATCATAAGTTAATGATTAACTGAAAATACCACAATTTCATACCAAATCATGGTAATGGCTCATGATTACTAAAATTATAAGACAAGGGGTCTCATCACAAGCCAACTTGTTCAGTCTAAATCATAACTAGTGAATGGCATTGTCACTTTCTAGTCATCAAGCCAGGGCAATGATTTTTTAAGAGAACAAGAAAAATGAGTAACTAAGGAGTTAACTCAAATAAATTGTACATATAAATGGATGGGCTACTGAGTCATTGATGGTTAAAAGGTAACCTTGCTTAAGCTATTAATATTTACTAGCAGCAGTGGCTCTACCTATGACAAAAAGAGCAAATTACAAAGCCAGGTTACAAAAAGAACACTTATTTTACCTTTTAAACCCTATAATTATTGATATACAGCAGAGGAGATATTTATTTATGAAAGGTTTATAAAATATTAACGATATAGATGAGTTTTTTTTATTTTTTATATTCAGAGTAATTTTTTTCATTTAAATATTTTGAAAATACTTCTTGTTTCCTTAAATTATTTCTACTTATTTGAAGATACTAAAGAAATTGTTTTTCAAATATAACTATTTCTTCCAATGAATCACCAATTGTTGTGTAAATCAACAACCCCCATTATTTTAAGCCATAGTTACTTTAGAAAATAATGGGTACCCTTTTAATTTTTAGAGTTTAAGCAAATAAACCCTTAGATTATTTCTTTTGATAAGAATAGAGGTCGAAAAGGGATGAAAACTTTAAAATTGGCTTTCCAAATGCTTAAGAAGAGATAAATCGCATTTCACAAATTGAAGAATCATTTAAATAATGTATATACTTCAAACATAATGATTTGAAACATCTTTGCGATTCGATGAATATAACCGAAACACTTTTGTATGAGGAAAAAAAAATATTTTTAAGTAAATATGATAAATTTTTACTGTAGGACCGACTCCTGCCATGTCAATGTATCACATTTCACAAATCGCAATTTCTCGCGACACTCTTATTTTCTCCCGCTCATACTCACCAATGCGATAAAGCATATCGTAGATTGCATCTTCGCAAAAATTCAACCGTGTTATTTTGTTACCATTAAAAATCGTCGATGCGAGAAAGAGATCGCATATTGCATGCTCATCGCACACACACATGTTGCATGTTATTAACTTCATCGATACTGCAATTGTGATGTCGCAATCAACAAAAAAGCTAGCTCGTCAATTTTTAATGAAGATATTACACACGAGTCATGATGTAAGGCGATAGGTCTGGTTTTAATTGAGAAATGATTATAATGGCACGATAATCCATATCAATTATCAATGTCATAAATTAATGGTTTTCTTGCCCATACTGCCATAATCATTTCCCTGCAACGAGCATTAAATTCATATCCCATTAGCATGCAAAGTCTCATCCATTTGCAATGTTTCTATTTACTATGGTATTTTTTCATATTGTAAAACTCAAAGGTTCCTTCTTCCCACTTACTATTTCTTACTTATTTACAAGCAAGGTCGAGTAATCAAAGTTCTCCTTAAATGTCTAAGGCTTTGAAGAAACAAAAGAAGCATATGGCTCCTATTAATCCCACATCTACTACCTCAGAGAGAACATAGATGTTACCCTTGTTCAAAGATACGAATTGCGGACCTAAAAGTGGATCCTCTATGTGGGAATCTATGTATAATATGTTTGAGGATGAGAAACCTTGCAAAATCCAGAGAAAGGCAACAGTCGATGCCCCAAATTATTCTGAAGCTACAATTGGAGATGTATCCAATTCGTTTCTTCATCGAATTGGAACAAGGCCCAAGATACCACCATATACTAATATGGTGAGGTGGATTATTGAAAATATTAATATCAGGGAAAGAAATTTCCTTACCAGTAGAGGAACAATGATTGGTTCCTGTACGGCAGAAGACCTGAAGCAAATGTATCATCTTTTAGACCCTGATAAGATTTATGATAAGGAATTCCTTGCCAAGTTCGCTAAGGAAAATGAATTCAAATCGGTGCCAATAAAGTAGTGGAGGAGCAATCCTAACAAACACAAGAATAATGAAAAGGGTATTTATTCTAGTGATTCTCTCGGAAGTCCCTATTGCTATATCTCCACTATGATGTCTAGAATTTTTGGTCAGTTAGACACAACTAGATTTTCAATAGAATGGGTTCCCGTTATGGAAGCAACAACTGATGCTTATATTATGGACTGGGGAAATATTCTGTCAAATAATATTGCCACCCAAATTTTAGAATATAGAAAGAACCGCTCTATCTCTTCTAAAATATTTCCTCCATTTTGTATGAGTGGTTATGTTATGGATGTTGTATATTTTACATCAGATTTTCTAGCCATGGGATGGAAATGGACTACCCAAGATCCCCTTCCCATTCATGTATTTTATAGTATTGTTTGGGAGTCCAAATATGGAAGTGATTTTTACAAAATTTGTCATGGAGTTATACCACCCATTTTTGAAGTTGTCTTCAATGAGAAAGCCCCCAGAATTTCGAAAGAGGCCCAAGCTGACTTCTATTCTATAGGAAATTTTTTTGGCGAGGAGTCATTCACCTATGTACGAGTGTTTGGGAGCCTAGCTCATCCACATATCTTACTCTTGTATGTTCCTGATAAACTTCTCGCAAGAGAAATCACATATCAATATGTGGGAAATGGTTTGACCAGATTTTGAAAGAAGCCAAGAATGCATTATGGCCTTCCTTTCCAATTAACTGTGGTGTGTATGGAGTGGAAAAATATAAGCATGATATAGAGGAAATTGGCCAAATAGAGTGTTTGAAATTATATACAATTCCAAATAGGCAATATGATACCCTGAAAGTGGCTAATAACTTCACTACTCAAGTGAAAATCAAACCCTTTGTGCACGAAGATGATTATTTTAACGACTTCTTTGAGTTTGATGAAAACTATGTTGTAGTTAAGAAGTTGGAAAATTTACGCCTTCACCCACCACAATTACTAAAGTTTTAGCAATACAAAAATAAGCGCCTAGAAAAAATTCCACTCAAGATCTTGGATGTCTCTCAAACCATGACTCAGAAAGAATGTGAATCAGCTATTAAGGATACTGAGGACCTTAATACACTAGATCAGGAGAAGTCACTTGAAGTTCAAACAATAGAGCTAGATTTCCCCTACAATCTCAAATATGTTTGGAAAGAGTTTGACCTCAAACTCTAAGAAGAAAAAACAACCATGATTATTGACCAACATCAGACTATAAAAACTCCTCCTTCTACAGATAAAAACCCATTTAATACTGGACCGTATGAAAAAATGGTAAGTACAGAGAGAATGGAATACATCCTGTCCTTCCCAACCTCTGAAATTGTTCTAAAAATTCAATAAATCCCTCCCTTGGACATTTTTTATAGTCCTAGGCACAAGGAAGTTGTTAGCAGTCAAAATAAAAGGAGAAGAATAGAGCATGCCCAAACTCTCACTTAAGAAGATATGTCAATTGACATTGTTTGGAAAGATACAAGTCCAATCCTTTACATGATCTATCTCGGTTATCATAGTTTGCAGGAGCCTATGCATCTGAAAATATTGACAAAGCATCAGAGATTCATCAACTGATGAAACAAAAATATGAAAAGATCCTTAAACTTGAAACAAAGTTAGAAGCATAAAAGTAGAGTGTTAGTCAACAGCTACAAGTACAAATCACACAACTGCAAGAGAGCCTGCACCAACTGAAGATTCAACATCAAGGTGAAATTAATTCTAAAGATACTCAAATTCATCAATTACAGCTCTCCATTGAGAAAATAAAATACGTTCCAAAGATTGATGAGTTTAGGAAATAATATTTATAAATAAACACCCTATTGGCACAACAACAGGTCATCTTTTGTCAGAAATTAACAAGCATTCTTTAATTATGTGAGAAAAGCGATTCACTTGTGAATCACATTGTTGATATGAGAATTAGTTTCGATGATATAGATGAGAGGGTATCCCAATTTGTTACTTGGTAGGATTCTTCTAATGGCTGAAAGGCCAACTTGCCTAGAATTAAAGAATCAAAGAAAAAGATAATGTTCATAGATTGGGATATACAACTAAAGAAAGCAGAAAAGGTAATAATCGGAGCTAAAGACATTTCCACGAACATTGTGGAAACTGTCAGCCAGAACCTGATCGCAGCAAATCTCATAGATAGGTGTCCTCCTGGTGCATTACCCTTGGTAAAAGGTTTGATAAGACAATGGCAGGAAGTGTCAAAAGTGAAAGAGGACCATATTATGAAGATAGAAAAATTATATTGGGAAAGATACTGGAGATATCACAGCTAATGGCTCATGCTTTGTTGTCTTACAAATACGTCCTCATACATGCTACCTCCATTATCTGATGTTGTTTTTATTGGACACCTACGCTTTAGGCCAGGCAAACCTCACGATGTTAAGCTTATGCTTAATATTCTTCAACTCAAGGAGAAAATGGAAGAAGGGACAATAGGACAACCCTCCAACAAATCACCTCTTTAATTTCTATTTCTCTTTTAATTTTTATTACTTTAAGGAGAGTTGTTTGAAACCTCGTTAGTTTATATTGTACTGACTATTTTAAGGCTTATTAGTTTTATATTTAAAACTCTTCATGTATTTTTAGAAGGGGTCCTGAAATTTTGAAAAGAAGACTTTACTGATGTTGCACTTCTGTACTCTTAAAGTTTTCTGAATAGAAAAGGTTGGACCGAGAGTTATTTCTCAAATGAGCTGAGTAAAAATATATATGGTACTTTCATCTTATATGTTTAATTTGAGTTTCAAATGAGAAATAGTTCATTGATATTATGATGTGTTGTTTTATATATTTGTTTGAACACAGTTTGACATCAATTCACTTTTGGACGTGTTATTTTATTATCATTTATATGTATAAGCAATACATGCATTTTGTAAAAGTTGCGATATAAGCTTCATTAAATTGATTTAATTAACTTCTTAATTAAATCAATTATCATAATATTTTTCATATCTCTAAATGAATGTATGATCTTTATTTTCACTCATTGAAATATTATTTTATAGATTGCACAAAGAAAAAGTTTCATCCTGGGATAGATAGAGATAGATTTACATGTATAGATATAAATAGATAGATTTACCTGTTTATTTCAAGCTTGCTTATTTTCCCACCTGTCAAATTCCACTTAGAGATAAAATCATTCATTGACTCCAACTAGATCAGATTGGGAAACTGGTCCCACAAATCCAGTCAGAGCTGCCATTCCAAATGGAAAAGGGACAATTTTCAAGTCCCCTACCGGGTGGTTTTCCCCGATGTTGTTGCACCGATTTTCGGGGCCTCAAGACAAGACTAGGTAGAAAAGATGAACAATGATGAAAATCGTCCCATGGAATTTGATCTAAAGTCATTATTTTCATAATTCTTTAATTTTTAGGAAACATTCTATCGAAGGGATCATAGAATGAAATTGGTTATAACCAAGATAGTGGAGAATAATCATCAGTGGTTGCATTCACTCGATCAATTTTAGAGGGTGGATCGTAAAACATTTCGATTGCCTGATAATCTAATTCAAATGGGCTTAAAGGCATCTCATTTCCATATAAGGTCAAGTTATATTCTAAAGGCACAATCCACAGATTAGAAGATTCCATTGTGCTTGATGTGATCATATTTACCTGGGCAATGTTAGAAGAAATGTTCGATGGAGTAACTGCAAAAGTTCCCAAGAGTGACGAGTCTTTGAGAAAACTGACACCAACATATTCATAGTTAGTAATAATTTTACCCATGAAAAGTATACTACCATTAGGTTAGGATCTGAAGTGTTTTAAGATAACTGGTCTACTTTCACTATTTTTTATTGATGAGGAAATATTATGATGAGAAAAAGTGACGAGACCACTGCAGACATAACATAAGTCCAGCTTTGACCAAGTAAAAGGTTGTAATTGAGTAGGGCATCAACGACTTCAAATTTTATTGCAACTGTCTTACCCTTTAACTCTATGGGTAGATAGTTTAGAATTCCATGTGGATGAAAACCTCTACCATCAAAATATTTCAGAGTGGTCGGATATTGATTGATGGTTGGAGATCCCAAGGTTTTCCAACAAGCAATAGACATGATACACATAGAATCTCCTTCGTCAACTATTGTGAGAAAAACTCGTTTAATTTTGACAAAAACTAATATTTGGAATTCCAATTGATGTGGGAGTCTAGGTATGTGGCTTTCAAGCTCAAAGATGATAAGGTTAGAATCCTGTGGATCAATTTATCCGATAACTGACAATATCAATTTCCTTTGTGTTCGACATGTTTGCAACACTTCAAGAGTCGACATTGTTGAATGAGACATATGTTAGGTCCCTATATTACTAGTGTAGTTCCTTATTGTTGTTAGTGTACCCCCCTTATTGTTATTGTTGTACCCCTGTAACCCCAATATTGTTATTATTATGCCCTTACATTATTATTGTTGGGTCGACCAGGATTATATTGTGATCCCGTGGACTCCTATATATACAAGGAGGTTTTTTTCATTTGTATCATCCAAGAATTGTTCATTTATGTAATGTAAAGGAGGTTTCCCCTTCTAAGTGGATTATTTCTAAGGCATTGATCTCTCTTTTCTTCTATTTTTGGAGCTGGTTTCATAACATTTGGTATCAGAGCTTTGGATTCTACGATTTTGCTGCTCCAAACAGATCATCGTGGAATTTTCGCTATAAATTTTTTCTATGAAGGTTCGGAAGCTAAAAGTTTTATCATGCGAAGGCGAAATCCTTAGGAACTTAGTGTAAAAATTTTAGATATTGGTTCACAATATCTTCAGAGATATGATCTATGGAAGTTAGGGTTTTTGCAGGCTCCCGAATTTCATCTAAAAGAGGTGACTTTGGTAAAATCTTCATAACTCTCTCTCTGAGCATCAGATTGGAATTATGTAAAAAATGGCCAAAAGTGCACGGATTGTAGTTTCTTTTATATCAATTTTAGAGCCTAAGGAGGAAATAGTGACAGGTGGCACACCATACAAGTTCGATCTACTGAACCAATCCATAATTAGGTCATTGTGGGTGATTGGGCATAACTTTGTCTCGAAGAATCCAAATCAGGTTAGACCTGTGACATTCAAAATAAGCTTCATAGGGATACTACATGATTGAATTTCAGATATTTAAGATCCGAAATTACAGAGATAGATCAATTTCAATATCGAGCTCCTCAAAAGCAAGAAAAAGGTGTGTATTTTTTTTTTCAAATTGCATAAGTCTTGTTTGAAAAATATTTTTGAAGTGATTGCAAGGGAATATTGAAACACAAATTTTAGTATTGGGTTATAAAATGCCACCTAAAAAGAACTCAACACCCATTAAGCCTTCAGAAGGCTCTATTATGACTCATGAAGAGGAAGAAGTGCAACATGACATATCAAAATTATAAGAGCAAGTGCACCAAATTTTGTGTTAGATGATCCAAATATCATAATTTAAAGTTAGGATAAAATATTTATTAAATTATAATATTTAATAAATATTAGAGACACTTGGAAATATAATATTGTTAGAAAATATAGGACTCTAGAATAGTGTCGTATCTTAGGCTCTAAATTAGGAATAAAGTTAGTAGATTGGTTATAAGGTCATTTATTGTAAATGGACACTTGTTGTTTTATCAACTGGTCCATAACTAAATTAAGTTAGGACGTGTAGCTTATAAATAGGTTATTTTCCTAATTATAGGTGTGTTGAATTTTACATGTGTAAAATCTTGCAATTTCTCATGTAATTTCTTTTCCTATTATTAATAAAATTACGTGTCTGAGGACACTTCTGTATTATTTTGATCTTGGAAAGAGCAACAAAAAATGAAATGGAACTTTTGAAGAAAGGCATGGAAGATAAGATGGATGGTTTAAAGAAATGCATGTAAGCTAAGATGGATGGTTTGAAGAATGGCATGGAAGTTAAGATGGATGGCATGGAATCTGGCATGGAAGCTAAGATGGATGAATTGGAAGCTAAGATCGATGAAGAAATGAAAGAAAACATGGAAGACATGAAGAATGATATAAAATTAGACATGGAAGGTTTTAAGGAAGGTTTGACAAGGTTGATACAATAAGTGATTCCTAATGGCGGAAAGATAATAGAGGAAACTCATGATGAGAATAGAATAAATGTTAATCGTGATTTCATAAACTCTAATGTTGGATTGAAGACCCACCATATTCCAAAGATCGATATGAGGAATTTTTATGGCAAGGATCCCGTAACATGGATACTACAGATGGAGCAATATTTTGATCTCAATAATGTTAAAAACACAAAAAGGTACACATTGCAAATTTATATTTAGAACAAAATACATTTGTATGGTATCAATGGCCTTGCTCCCGTAAATTGTCACTTGGTCAATTTTTATAGAGGAAATGATAGCACATTATGAGGATACAAAGAGAAACACCTTCTTTAGCCAATTGATAAATCTCAAGCAAAAGGGTTCAGTGGTGGAGCACATTGAGGCTTCCAAAAATTGAATATAAGGGTAGCTGATATACCAGAGGAACACAAGATTGATGTCTTCATAGGGACTTTAGAGGATAACATCCAACATGAGGTTCGAGTTTGGGAACTTGATTCATTGGATAATGCATTTAGGTTGGAAAGAAAATTTGAATGTAAAATTATGGCGAGAAGGAAACCTACCACTCACATCTATAAAGATGTAAATGTTGCTACTCCTAAACTTCCACAACCTACAAGGTTAACACCACAACGATTGGAAGAAAAAATAGCAAAAGGGATTTTCTACAGTTGTGATAGAAAATACACTAGAGGTCATAAGTGTGTTGAGAATAAATTATTTTACATAGATTGTGAAGAGGAGGAAGAAAATGAACAAGAAACTTCAAAAGAAGAGGATATACACCAGGAACCAACCCTAGAGAAAGAATAAATGAGTCCGACCATATCGTGTAATGCATTGGCAGGAATTACCACTCCTCAAACTCTCAAGATAAAAGGACATATGAAGAATAAAAAGGTAATAGTGTTGATTGATTCAGGTAGTACCCATAATTTTATTCATTGTAAGGTAGCCAAGGAATTTAATTGCTTCCTATACCTAGCACTAGATGTCAAGTGATGGTTGAAAATGGAGGAACTATAAATTTCTCTAGAAAATTTCATAATGTAAAGCTAGCCATGGGGGAATATGTATTGAATAGTCCAATGATTTCCATTCCAATGGGAGGTGTTTATGTTTTACTAGGAGTACAATGGTTACAATATTTGGGGATGGTAGCTTTTAATTTTCAAGAACTTATCTTGAAATTTTTTTCAGAAGGAAAGGAAGTCGAATTACGAGGTATGGTAGGGAAGTCGTGAAAGATAATAAAATCTAATGTCATGAAAAATATTTTGAAGAAAGTAACGAGGCGTAATTACACAATTATGCTCACTAGAAGTTCCAACATCAAAATCATCTATTTCTATAGATCCCCAAAAAGTCTTGGATAGTCATTCCAAGGTGTTTGAACCTCCCAAAGGACTCTCACCTAATCATGATCATGATCATGCTATTCATTTGATTCCAGGAAGTGTTCCTCCAAACATCAGGCCTTACAGATATCCTTATGTCAAAAAGAGTGAAATTGAATATATGATTGCCAAAATGTTAGAGGCTGGTATAATTCAACCTAGTTAGAGTTCATTCTCTGCTCCAGTAGTATTGGTGCACAAGAAGGATGGATCATGGCGCATGTGTCCATATTATAGGGAGCTCAATAATCTCACTATTAAAGATAAATTTCCCATTACCGTGATTGATGAATTATTGGATGAATTACACAGAGAAATTTATTTTACCAAGTTGGAGCTTTATTTAGGATATCATCAAATTAGAATGAAGATTGAAGGTATTCCAAAAACAACATTTCAAACTCATGAGGGTCATTATGAATTTTTGGTCATGCCTGTTGGCCTTACCAATGCGCCTTCTACATTTCAAGGGTTCATAAATTCCTTTTTCAAACCCTTATAAAATTTGTGTTAGTATTTTTTGATGATATACTAATCTATAGCAGGTCTTGGAAAGATCATGTTCAACATGTTGATATGTGCTCAAACTATTAGAGGAGAAACTATTATATGAAAAAGCCTCCAAATGTTTCTTTGGAGCACAAGAGGTGGAATATTTGGGTCATATTGTATCTCACGATGGTGTTAAGGTAGAACCTAACAAAATTAAAGCCACTAAGAAATGGAAAGTCTCCACAACCATAAATCAGTTGCGAGGATTTCTCAGGTTAACATGGTATTATCAATTTTTTTTTAAGAATTATGGGAGAATAGCAGCACCTCTAAAAAAATTATTGAAGAAAGATGCATTTTCATGGACTCCTAAAGCAACTAAGGCCTTTGAACATCTTAAAGAGGCAATGTGCCTAGCACTGGTCTTAGCTATGCCAAAATTCAAAAAAACCATTATTGTGGAATGTGATGCCTTAGGAAATGGAATTGGTGTTATTTTAATGCAAGAAGGAAGACCCATTTATTTTGAAATTCGTCAAATTAGAGGAAAGTATTTACAGAAAGCTATTTATGAGAAGCAAATTTTGGCAATACTACATGCACTAAAGAAATGGCGACCTTACATAATGGGAAGATACTTCAAGGTAAAAAATGATCATGATAGTCTCAAACACTTTTTGGAACAAAGAATATCTTTAGAAGAGCAGCAAAAATGGGTCATGAAAGATGTTGGGTTATGAATTTGAAATAATCTACAAAAAAAGGAAGCTAAATGTTGTTGTAGATGCGGTATCAAGAAAGGATGAAGAGGTGGAAGCATTTCTTTGTGCCATTTATATTATCCAACTAGATTGGATAACCGAAGCAAGGGATGGATGGAAGAAGGACGAAGAAGTGTGGACACTTATTCAAAAGTTGTAGTAAGATCCTATTACATCTGATACATTTAGTTGGAACAATGATTCCTTATGGTACAAATATCGCTTATATCTTTGTAAGAATTACCATCTAAAACAAAATATTCTTTTGGAATTGCACACTTCTCCTTTAGGAGGACACTTAAGATTTTTAAAAACTTACCACAGGGTGAAGAAATATTTTTTTTCGGGATGGCCTTAATTCTGATATTCAAAAGTTTGTGGCTGAATGTTTGGTTTGGAAGCAAAATAAAGTTGAGACAATCAAGACCCCGGGTCTTCTACAACCTTTATCCATTCCAAGTCAATGTTTGGAGGAGATTTCAATGGTTTTTATCACAGGTTTACCTAAGTCCAAAGGAAAGAGTGTCATCATGGTGGTAGTTGATAAACTTAACAAGTATGCACACTTTTGTGCATTATCTCATCCATTTAAAGCAAGTGTAATTGCTAATGTGTTTATGGAAACAATTCAAAATCTACATGGAAACCCAAAGATTATTGTAAGTGGCAGAGATCCAATTTTTACTGGAAATTTTTGGAGGAAATTATTTTCTTGTTTGGGTAGTCAACTAGCTCATAAATCATCTTATCATCCTCAATCCGATGGTCAAACTGAGATAGTGAACAAATTTTTGGAAGGATATATTCATTGCTTTGTATGTGATAAAAAAACACAATGGGTCAAGTGGTTACCTCTGGCTGAATGGTGGTATAACACTTCCTTCCATACTGCAGCAAAAATGACCCCATTTATGGTACTTTATGGATATCATCCACTGTACTTCACATCATCTTTAAGAGAAAATTCTAAGGTTCAAGCAGTGGAAGATCACATCGAGCATCAACAACAAGTTATCCAACTCTTAAAGGATAACCTAAATTTGGCACAAAATCGAATGAAACAATAGGCAGATCAACATCGCAGTGAGAGAATTTTTGATGTAGGATACTGGGTATTTTTACGGCTACAACCATACAAACAAATGTCCCTCAAGCAAGCTGAGAAGGATAATAAATTATCCCCAAAGTACTATGGTCCTTACAAGGTGTTGCAAAATATTGGTACTATGGCATACAAATTGGAGCTTCCTGCTTCTTCGCGAGTGCATCTTATTTTCCATGTTTCATGCTTAAAGAAGGTTATAGGTGACAAAACTCTAGTTTAGACAATATTGCCAGAACTTGATGAGGAAGTAAAAATCATATTGGAACCTGAAGCAATCATGGAAACATGAACTTAGCAGCTACGAAATCAATCAATTTCAGAGTATCTCATCAAGTGGAAGAACTTACCCACTGAAGATTCTACATGGGAGGATGATAATTTTATACAGAAGCATCCAGAGCTTCTTTGGCATTGAGGACAACACATTTTGAAGGACAGGGGCATGTTAGGTCCCTATATTACTAGTGTAGTCCCTTATTTTTGTTAGTGTACCCCCATTATTGTTATTGTTGTATCCCTATAACCCCAATATTGTTATTATTGTGCCCTTACATTATTATTGTTAGGTCGGCTAGGATTATATTGTGATCCCATGGAATCCTATATATAGAAGGAGTTTTTTTCATTTGTATCATCCAAGAATTGTTCATTTATGTAATGTAAAGGAGGTTTACTCCTCTAAGTGGCTTATTTATAAGGCGTTGATCTCTCTTTTCTTCTATTTTTGGAGTTGTTTTCATAACAACATAGGTAAATCTTCAACAATGTTGTAGTTCTGAGCATCTCTTGCATGAGGGTTAAAAGATGATATTCTAACAACACCTTTAGGAGGCAGTCGAATCACCATGTCATAATTTGGTTTTTCAATCTAAAATGGTTCAAAAGGAGAAGGAATTGAAGTGGAAGGTTGAATAGATGGATTTGTATCATTTCCATTTACTATAGGACCCTTAGATCCGTAATTTTTAGATCTTGTGGCTACCATCACTTGCGAAGACATAATCATGATATCCACTGATGCGGAAGAAGAGGATTGATTATGAGAAATCATCCTAATTTGTTGAGAAGGGAAAGGATCCTTCAAAATAGTAGGAGTAGGAGAACCTTTAATGACTTTAGTAACCTCTTCCTAATGTGGGAATTCCTTTGTGTCATGATCTTCATCACAAATCGAGAAAGGATAACGAGGATTATTCTATTCGTCATAAGGTTCATTTTTGCTTTGTTTCTCTTTCTGAGAAGCATTTTTTTCGCTCTACCTTTCCCCTTATTTTTACCTCCAGATGGTTGATTCTTTCCTGTAGATGACTCCAAGACATTAATTTCAGAAATAATTTCTGGAGAAAGGTTTTCGCTGGGTGAATCTTGTATAGCCAACATCTAATTTTTTTTAGAATTATTCTTTTTACCCTTAGATTGATGGCTAACAGAACCAATCACACCATCAACAACATGTGATCCCATAGCGGTTGAGTATGGTTGATTTGAAATTTCTAGGCGAGAGAGATTTTGGATTTTCTCATGCAAAGTGGCAGACTGTGTATAAACAGGGTCTAGGTATTGGGCACGGGAAATTATTTGCACTTTTGTTACAACACCTCCTTTGGAAACATCTTCCGTAATGATGGGAAGTAATGATTTTGCGAACCATTTAGCCAAAATTTTATCTGGAATTAAAACTTTGACCAAACAACGTCTACGCCTCCATTCATGTATATGATCTGAAATGTAGGTAGACTTCGATTGTTTCAAGGAATTCAAAAGTTCAGTACCAATGTCATATAAAATTGGTAGCTGAAAGTGTGTCAAAAATATTGTTTCTAAGGAGTTGAAGTTATGGAAAGAGGCCCATGGTAAGTCGATGTGTCATTTTGCTGTTGAATCGGTTAAATTTCGATGGAAAATATGTAATCTAATGAAATCATCAATCAATGAATTCAACACACACCAAAGATGATATGCCATAAAATGGTTTGATGGGTCCTCCCTTGATTTTTCTTCAAACTTCAGGATGTCACTAGGAAAATTAGTAGGAATTTTCGAACAAAATGGATAATAGTAAATAGGATCATTCGTTAACCGAAATAAATCCAAAAAATATAAAGTTGTGATAAACGGTAACTATCTATTGGATTATTTTTGGGAATATTGATAACCCTGATGATTAAGTCCAGTACCTGGAGGAGGGTACCCAAGATATACTGGAATAGCTTGTGCAGTTGGTATTTTCTTTCCTCTATGGTAACTAGGATGAGACATACCAGGTTGGGGTTGCAATGGAATTTGAAACGTATGACCCAGGTATGGTTGAATATGAAAAGGTGGACTTTGAACTCACATTTGGCCCAAGTAAAGGTTGACTTTGTAAAGCTTGACCTTGAACAAATTGACTCTGAAAAAGATAGCCTTGAAAAGCTTGACCTTGATATGGTGTCTTCATAATTCCTATAATAGGTTATCCCATAGGAATTTGTGTGGTAGACTAGAAAGTGGGCCGAGTTTGATAAGCAGATGCTTGAGGGATAGCATGTGTAGTTTGCAAAACTAGTATTTGAGGCATAGTTTGGACCAGTGTTTGTGATACTCCCGAAATGGGTGTTTGGGGGAAAATTTGAACCAGTTGTTGAAAAAATGTTTGAGGACTACCCTGGATGGGTCACTCAACTGGTTGTTGAACACATGTTTTTGGAGTTCCTTGGACATGCTATTGGATAGGTGTTTGCGAAATCTTTTGTATAGGTTGATGGACTTGTATGGGAATACCTTGAACAAGTATTTGTGGAATATATTGTCGAGTAGGCTGACCAGGTTGATAAACTGACACTCATGGAAAAACTTGAATAGGATGTTGAACATAAGAAGGGTTCCAAATAGTATTCATCCCTGGGTAAGGAGCACCAATCAATGGTTTAGACACAATAGGTTGACCTGGACCTTCCTGAGGTATATGACCATAGTTTTCATACGTTCTGGTAAAAGGTTTTCCTCCAACCGTAGGATATGAGTCAACAAAAGGTTGTCCTGCAGGTGGAGGATAATTTGGTTTCCCCCCAAATGGATAGTAAACACCACTTGGGGTTATTTGAGGATTACCTAAATTCCTAGACACCATGTTAATATACTGGTCTGATGCCAAAGGTATTTGAGGCATGGAATTCATTCCTTGGAAATTATAGGTAGGTACACGAGATGACAAAGTAGAATTTTGAGGTGAAGGAGAGACTCCTGAAAAAGTTACAAAAAGTGACCGGTACCCAGTAGGAACTGACAAACCACCATATAATAATGACTTTGGAGAGCTTGTAAACACATAATTATCAGTAGGTATACTCCTATAAGGCGTTCCCGACATAATTCGTCTCGGTGAAAAGTAAAAAGGAGCCCGGTAACGTGGAAGACCTTGACCGAAATAGTTCAAGTTGTGGAATACCAAGGATTTGGTTGGAAAGGATCAAAATGAAGTCGTGGAAAAAATATTGTTTCACCAGTACAGATAGGAGTACGTGGTGATTCTTCCTCCTCTTCTTCAGTAATGTATTCAATACTAATAAGAACAGGAGGTAGTTAAGTTGTAATTATAAGTTTCCTTCAAGGTGAAGGTGGTGCAGGAGTAGGGGATATAACAGCTGAAGGTGATTCAGGTTCCAAAATATCAGATTCAGGTTTGTCAATTTCTGGTTTAGTGAATTTTGTATCTCAAACCTCACCGGTGTCATATTCTTGATGAACAAGTTTGGTAATTTCTGGACCAGATTGATCTAATTCTAATTCCACTTCGTTAAGTTGAACCACTCTAGTTTCTAATATCTCACTTTCTACAATGGTAGATGTTTCAAGTTTCTGTAAGGTCTCGGATCTTGTTGATTTTGACTTCTCAGCTTTAATATTTTCTAGTTGACTCGGTGTATATTCAGGGGAAAATCCCTGCATTCTACGTGAATGCCTCGATAAATCAGCCATGATGAATATTTATTAAGAATTCAAATAATATTAACAATTCACAACTAAGGTCTCTAAAAAGTAAAAACAAACAATTAACACATGATAGTAAATCTAATGAATCAATCCATGCAAATAAATTTTTCACAGTGAAATCACTAGGTGGTGATGAAATGCAATGTCATGGAGATCAATGTGAAAAGTTAAATAATGATAGAGTAGGTGGAACTATTTACCCTGACAACCTAATTAATTAACATGATCTGGTGCAAGTTACTCCGCTTATGCCATATCGATTGAATAACACCCTCCAAAAAGGTCTAAGTGAGTCTAGTCAACATTTGTTCCAGGTAGAATGAAGACTCCCCTTCCGTCGTCACCTTGGGTAATAAATCTAAGATTATGGTCTCTAAGGCTACCACTTACAATAATTTAACCAGGGGGACGGTTGTAGCTCGAACGTACACGCAAGGAAAGAGTAACAAATCTCAATCCCCTTGAAATTTCCTTAACATGGATAATCTTAGGTTTACTTTCAAGTGACTCCCAAGTACCTTTCAACACTTTTTGTAGTGCATGAAAATCACTCTACTGTAACCAATAAAGTGGGGTCAATCACTCCACTGGGTCCGATATGATCTCGTGCTTAACTCCCTTGTTAGAGGAGCTTCCCAGAGCCAAACTGTAATAAATGGATTTACTCCCTATCACAATATTATAGTTTTTATTTGCAACTTTGGAAAGTTAACTCACTTCCGTATTCCAAATCCATACAACCTGATCTAATGTAGGTGGAAAATAGCCCTAAAAATATAAAATTTCTAATTAATTTTTTTAGCGATGTGTTTTAAGGTTGTTATTTACTCAATGGGTAAATGGGTGTGAAATTGATGATATTATGACTTGATTCAAAACTCTAATGCAATCGAACATGATGTGGTGATATTTTCATTTCGATGAATTCCTAATTATGGGAAAGAAAGAGTTTTTTCAAAATTTCAAAGAAAATGGAATAAATTCCAATTTCACTTTATCTCTTTTCACAAATACAAATGTTCACTTTGAAATGATCCAAATGCAGAAGTTTAGATTTCAATTCATTCAACAACTTAAAAACCATGAAAATTTCCTTTAGCAATCAATCACTCAAAATTTACAAAATGCATAAGAAACCAATCAAATCCTTAAAATGAATATTCTCAAATGAATGTTGTGAAATCAATGATGGTTGAAGCGTAATTCTGAAAAAAATTCAACATTGAAAGAAAAAAACAACTTTCGTTTCCAAGTTTAGTCAAGGAAGGACATCTCATTAAAACACCTATTCTTGACAAACCCTAGATTTCAATAATGAAAATATATTTCACAAATGAGTAAGATAATCACTTAATCTAATCCGTTAGAAAGAAAAATCCAGGAAGATAGTAAATGTAGATCAACCAATCTTTCTTTTGATGGATCCACAAGCAACCAGACAATTCCCTTACCCTATTCATGAAAACAAGAAATTCTCAAGAGAACTTCTTCACAACACTCAATCAAACTAATAGAGACTATATGAAGGTAGTGACAAGAATAATGAAGCATAACAAACCAAAATTTTACACTTCAATGAAAGGAAAACTCTTTTTTTCAAAAATTCCAGGCATGTGTGTAGGTAGAAATTATAATTCAATGCACATATGCATTGTTGCTAAAGAAACAATGTGCAGATCTACGCTCTGTTGCTAAAGATGAACCACACAGGTCGAGAAAATTCAAGAGAAAATAAAAAATCAATCAAACAATTCACAAAATCCAAAATATATCAAACAAGGCTACCAGACAAGGTTCAAAAGACCAAAACAAGGAGATGATGAAGACATACACAATCTCCCTAGATTCAATGGCATACTCTAGTAACAAACAAACAAGTAAGCAAATATTTTCTTGAGTTTATCTATACTGAATCATAAACAAGGATGGTAAGAGATGGAATCCATACCTTTCACGAAATGCCTGATGAAGATCCCTGCTATAATTTGATGCAACTCCTCAATGCTTATAAACCATATAAGCAAACATAGAAACAACAAGAGATCAAAAGCATATGAAGAATAAACAATTAAATACAAGTCATGCTAGTGATCAAATAAACTAGTACCTAATATCATTTCAATGGAAAAATGGAAGAAAATTAGACCATATATTGATTCCATTGGACAATATAGTGGGAAGAAAAACTCATTTGTATTAATCTCAAAAATAAAGGAGTTACACAACCTTGGCCTTGATGAAGTGTGGTCCTCCCAATGATATACACTCTTCCCCTTGGATGATAACCCTTCCAACCTTATTTGAGTAACATAATTCTACCTTCAGTCATCTCTCAAAACCCTCTAGCCCGTGTTTGATTTATAGGCCAAGAGGAGGAGATTTCATATCCTTATCTCAAGGATGATATCCACTAATGTTGGGATTAGGGTTCCTTAAAGAATGGGAATTATATCCATTATCATAGGGTTTAAGCTCAAATAAGCATCACCTCGAAGCTTTCATTTGGGATATATTCGCCCAACAAAGCTTCTAGGATTCACTTTTTCTTTTAACTTTTTGTTGAGTCATGTGTGCAGTTTATAGTGGAAGATGGAGCACATTTTTTCACATGCTTTAATGATAAGAGTTGTGTATGAGCAGAAAGTGGCTAGCAAAGTGCGCAGATGACCAAAAGTAAGTTCTTAAACCTTGTTACCTAGAATTCTCATTTTCTTCGGGATGTTTAAGTTCTATACTTGCAGGGAAATGCTTTGGAACACATTGATGGATAGCGAAAGATCTAGTTTGATGGTAATTTTCCATAGTGAAAAAATGATGTGTAACATAATTGCATTCATATATGTATTTAAAATTTGGAATGATCATGACCATATCACATATTTACATATGTAAATTCAATTAAGGTATGCACGGGATTGGGATAAATGGCCCCAAAATTTGGCCAAAGAATTTGCTTTCCAATTCCTTTATTCTTGCTGGTTGCAAACTTGAGAAGAATCATCTCAGTAGAGTTTTTCTAAAAATGACCTTTCCTACCATTCACATGGTTGTCCTGTCACTATCCATTTATTACCATGGTTTTTTCAAAGGTCCTAGAGGTCAGTTCCTGTGCTCTTTGAAGTTATTGCTGAAGATTCTATTATGTGAATGGGGATCTCTGTGCCAACGTATTGCGTGAATGTCTCGAAGAGGCCCGACTACGCATAGTGGAAGAATTTACCACGTAGACCTAGAAGAAGGATTTGTTTACAGTCCTCTCAAGGGTAGATTTGATAGTGAGGATGAGCCAGAAACTAGTAGCTCCAGCGAATCTGCGAACTCTAAAGAAGAGGAAATCTCCAGAGAATAAGTGTCGCCAAATCAAAACAATCAGGGAGCCTTGACCATCTTTCAGCTCCCGTCAATTCCACTTCCACAATAATCTTACAAGTCGTCCAATCCACCTCCACCTCCACCTCCCCCAGGTGCAGATGTGGTCGCATCTATGAAGCTACCTACTTTTAGAGGTATTGGAAATGAAGATACTAAGCAATTTTGGTTTGTTACTGATGTTGTATGGAGAGCACAATAGGTTAATAATGACGATGTTAAGAAAGCACGGTTAGCCACTTCTTTCCAAGATCGCACATTGGATTTGTATATCATATATGTACAAGAAAACCCTAATGCTACTCTGGATGAGTTGAAAGATGCCTTAAAATAAAAATTCAAGAATCCTAAAGCATATGTGCAGTTGGTTACAAAATTAAAATAAATGAATCTATGTGGGAGGCAGATTAGTGGCTGAAGCGCACTATCAGAGATGGTGGATTCACTATCGATGATACCCAACACAAGGAGTGGTTTATTGCTATGATGCTCCCACATATGAGCCATCCATTGGGTCAACAGAATATTGCCACAGAGGCTGTGGCTGTGGATATTGCGATGAAATTAGAAGCTACACCAACACCTATTGCACTTGAAACTCAACAGATTCAGAGAAGCGATGCATTTGAAGATTCAGAATCCGCGCAAAGAGAAGGGAAAGGAGGTGTGTGTAGAAGTCTAGTGCATACGATGTAAATCTTATGGGCATTGTAAGGATCGATCTCCTGTATTTAACGATTATCTGAACACTAGATGACCAAGCCCGCTAAAGAGCGCAGCAAGGCCAAAATGGTGCATGATATGTCAGGTTATGGGTCTGCATGCAACCGATTTTTGTCTAAGGGTCCAAAAGTATCAACCTGAGCTGAAGTAGCTATTTTGTAGATTATGTTCATCGCTGGGACATGATTAACAACACTGTCTCACTTTTGACATGATGTTGGACAAGGCTCAAATATATAGAATGCACATCGAACCTACTTCACCAGCATCCCCCTCTAGCCACGGTGGATTTCATAATAGAGGAAGAGGAAGAGGAGGTGGATCATTTGGTCGAGGAAGGGAGTAGGTTATTTGATACAACTGCGGAGATGATGGTCAATATGCACACAACTGTCCAAATCTGACGCGACAATCATGTAGGTATTGTAGACAATTTGACCATGTAGTAGAGGATTTCCTTGTTTTGATTGATAAGACGCAGGAAAAAAAGGTGAAGACTCCGACACAGAATCTTCAAATGGTCAGAGCAGAAACTCGCGAGGAAGATCTTAGCGTGAATGTGGTCACTAGGAGCGGTGCAACCAATAATGAGGATAAGGGAAAAAGTTGAGTACTGACCTTTGGATTTGTAAGGCACTTGAGAACAAAGATGGATTTGATTTACATCGTGTAAAGGAGACTTTTGTTGATGTGTGAAAGGGGTTTGCAGAGGGAAGCACATCGACATTAGGTAGACCCATGAAGGAGGTTGGGGTAGATGATGAAATCAAGCCATTTCTACAAGCTTGCACTAATTTACTACGCAATAAAAAGGTGGTAGAGAACCTTCAGGCCTTGATAGATAATTGCATATAAAAGGAACAACTGCTGATAGAACAAAAAGTTGTCAACAAAAGATATAAGAATAAGAAGAGAACGAGTCGAGAGATGCATATGACTGCTCATATCAGTGCTTATGAGATGGATCAGGTTATTCTAGATCTGGGGTCTGATGAAAATGTCCTACTTAAGCAAACTTGGCAGCGCATGGGAGAAGTCAAGCTTGAATGGTCTACCATTCAACTGTGCATGGAAAATCAACATAAAATCATTCCATTAGGAAGGTTGTCGCAATTCGTAGTCAGTACTGAAGGTGCTAAGGTACTTACATATTTAAAAGTTATCCAAAGTGTGGATGATACTAATTATTATCCTGCGCTGTTGGGATTGGACTGGGCTATTGATATGGATGGTATCATAAACCCGAAGAAGCAAAGAATGGAGTTTGAAATCAATGGAACCAGAGTCATCATTCCACTATATCCTGTAGAAGGAGCGAGATACATAGAACCTGTGTGCACTGATGATGATATTGACCATATCTATAAGCTGACTCTACATGATGAAGATTGGATCAACCCAACATCTGATGGAATTCTTAATTGGGAAAAGGACAACTCTTGCTTCACAGATCCTGATGAAGAATTGGAAAACTAGCAGAACCGATTGCATGAAATATTTGTGTTGCACTGCAATCGAGTGACTAGATCTCTTCGACGCATAAAAATCGAGGTACACAAATTATCGCATTATGATGGTTTAACTAATGTAAATATGTTTTTAGGAGAACTTGAAAGAATTTTCCCAGAAGGACACCGATTCCATGACCTAGATCTCAGACTGCATGCTACTCCAACATGATGGTGGGAGACTCATAAAGAAAACATGGTAAATTGGGATGAATGCACACTAATGATGAGATTATTATTTGAATGTCCAACTATCAGAATGGAAGAAGTATAATCTAGAAAATATGATCTGGGCAGACATTTGGCTAAATGGAGTGAGGTATGGGGCGTAGAACCAAGACCCAAGTGGGTCCACATGTTCATTCATACGCTGGGGAAGGTACCTGCTGACTGGTATATGGAGATAGAGCTGTGCCGAGGTACTAGTGAATGGTTTGCACTAATGGAGAGTTTCATTCTAACATTCATCTTTGAGAGTGGGTTTTTCAAGATTGGTAAATAATTCCATAATATTAAAGAAGTTATATTTGACACAACAAAGCCAACGATAGAGAGCACTTTGCCAGCATGGGATGCGCAGATGAAGGATATTGTTAATTTCAGAAATATGATGGTTGAAGAAAATGATGAAGATACAAGGAATATCATAATTCTATAATCTGAGGCACAATGTGTAGTTTATAGACCCTCAATCACTTCACTAGGTGTCAAAAAACCTTTGAAGATTCCACAGGTGAATATTAGGTCTGAAGAGCAACTAAATTTGGCAAAAACTGGAGACTATTGGGATGATGACACAGTAGGAAAATTTATTGAGCTAATGACAGAGCATAAGGAATTATTCCCTACAAAGTTCTCAAAATTGAAAGGAATAATTGTATATCTTTGAGTGATGAAGATCACCTTGAAACCTGATGCACGCCCAGTGAAGCAACGTCCCTACAGATTGAATCAAAAATATAAACATAAGGTAAGGGAAGAGTTGGATAAGATGGTTGCTGCAGGCATCATAGAGCCGGCAGAAGAGTCTGATTGGGTAAGTCCCATGGTAGTGAAAGACAAGAAGACAAAAGCAGAAATCAGGATTTGTGTAGACTTGCACAAGTTGAACAATGCCTGTGTGCATGATCCATTCCCAACCCCATTCTCTGATGAGATCCTGGACAATGTCGGAGGACAAGAAGCTTACTCATTCATAGATGGGTTTTCAGGGTATCATCCAATCATGATTGTGCCATAAGAATGCAGTAATTCTACCTTTGCAACAGAATGGGGATATTTACAGTATACTATGATGCCCTTTAGCTTGAAGAATGTGCCTGCCATCTTCTTGCACGTAATAGTATTTGCTTTCAAGGATTTTATCCATAAGTTCCTGGAAGTATACTTTGATGATTGGATTGTTTTTGGGTTGTTGAAAAATCATGTTTCAAATCAGTGCTTAATGATGGATACCTATAGAAAGTATCAGATCTCAATGAACTTGAAGAAATGTATATTATGTGTGTCATTCAGGATATTTCTTGGACACATTTTCTGCTAGCAAGGGCTGATTGTAGATCCCATGAAGATCATAGTAATTGTTAATATGGAGATCCCTACGAATGTCAAAAAACTGCGCTCAATATTAGGGCACACTGGGTATTATCAAAAGTTCATTCAGGGTTATGCGTTGATAACTTCACCCATGGAGAAACTTCTCAAGAAATATCCCACATTCTGTTGTGATGAGGAATTTCAGAAGAGTTTTGAATTGTTTAAGGAAAATATGGTCACCGCACCCATATTGATCTTCCCAAATTGGTATAAGGTGTTTCATGTGCATGTTTATGCCTCCTGTATCGTGCTCGGAGATTTTTTAGCTCAGCCAGGAGCTAGAGAGATTGATCACTCTATTGCCAATTCTAGTCGAAAACTCTCAAGCATAGAATGGAATCATTTAGCCACAAAACGAGAAGGATTAGCGATGGTGTATGCACTGCAGAAATTCCTCACTACCTGTTAGGAGGACATTTAAAGATTTTTAATGATCACTCTGCTTTAAAGTACCTGGCCAATAAGACTGTATTGGGGGCGAAGATCTGCAGGTGGTTGTTACTATTCCAGGAGTATGAATTTGAAATCATTGTGAAACCATGAAGACTGAAATGTGGGCCAGACTATCTGTCGCACATTGAGACTGGTGAAGAACCTACGAACTTGGAGGATGGATTACCGGGTGCGCATTTGTTTGTGATCAAGGTATTTGATGATAATTTCCAAGCTATTATTAAGTTCCTAACTACTAGACCCACGCTTGAGGAATATACAGTGCAACAGAAGAAAGAGCTAGTTGTGTGTGCAACAAACTTCACTATTATTGATGGCCAGTTGTACAAGATGGGTGTAGATGAATGATCATGACCATATCACATATTTACGTATGTAAATTCAATTAAGGTATGCACGGGATTGGGATAAATGGCCCCAAAATTTGGCCAAAGAATTTGCTTTCCAATTCCTTTATTCTTGCTGGTTGCAAACTTGAGAAGAATCATCCCAGTAGAGTTTTTCTAAAAATGACCTTTCATACCATTCACATGGCTGTCCTGTCACTATCCATTTATTACCATGGTTTTTTCAAAGGTCCTAGAGGTAAGTTCCTATGCTCTTTGAAGTTATTGCTGAAGATGCTATTATGTGAATGGGGCTCTCTGTGCCAACTTATTGCGTGAATTTCTCAAAGAGGCCCGACTACGCATAGTGGAAGAATTTACCACGCAGACCTAGAAGAAGGATTTGTTTACAGTCCTCTCAAGGGTAGATTTGATAGTGAGGATGAGCTAGAAACTAGTAGCACCAGCGAATCTGCGCACTTTAAAGAAGAGGAAATCTCCAGAGAATAAGTGTCACCAAATCAAAACAATCAGGAAGCCTTGACCATCTTTCAGATCCCGTCAATTCCACTTCCACAATCATATTACAAGTCGTCCAATCCACCTCCACCTCCACCTCCCCTAGGTGCAGATGTGGTCGCATCTATGAAGCTACCTACTTTTAGAGGTATTGGAAATGAAGATACTAAGAAATTTTGGTTTTTTATTGGTGTTGTATGGAGAGCACAACAGCTTAATAATGATGATGTTAAGAAAGCACGGTTAGCCACTTCTTTCCAAGATCGCACATTGGATTTGTATATCATATATGTACAAGAAAACCCTAATGCTACTCTGGATGAGTTGAAAGATGCCCTAAAATAAAAATTCAAGAATCCTAAAGCATATGTGCAGTTGGTTACAAAATTAAAATAAATGAATCTGTGTGGGAGGCAGATTAGAGGCTGAAGCGCACTATCAGAGATGGTGGATTCATTATCGATGATACCCAACACAAGGAGTGGTTTATTGCTATGATGCTCCCACATATGAGCCATCCATTGGGTCAACAGAATATTGCCATAGAGGCTGTGGCTGTGGATATTGCGATGAAATTAGAAGCTACACCAACACCTGTTGCACTTGGAACTCAAAAGATTCAGAGAAGCGATGCATTTGGAGATTCAGAATCTGCGCAAAGAGAAGGGAAAGGAGGTGTGTGTAGAAGTCTAGTGCATACGATGTAAATCCGATGGGCATCGTAAGGATCAATCTCCTGTATTTAATGATTATCTGAACACTAGAGGACCAAGCCTGCAAAGAGCGCAGCAAGGCCAAAATGGTGCATGATATGTCAGGTTATGGGTCTGCATGCAACAGATTTTTTTCCAAGGGTCCAAAAGTATCAACCTGAGATGAAGTAGCTATTTTGTAGATTATGTTCATCACTGGGACATGATTAACAACACTGTCTCGCTTTTGACATGATGTTGGACAAGGCTCAAATATATAGAATGCACATCGAACCTACTTCACCAACATCCCCCTCTAGCCACGGTGGATTTCATAATAGAGGAAGAGGAAGAGGAGGTGGATCATTTGGTCGAGGAAGGGAGTAGGTTATTTGATACAACTGCGGAGATGATGGTCAATATGCACACAACTGTCCAAATCTGACGCGACAATCATGTAGGTATTGTAGACAATTTGACCATGTAGTAGAGGATTTCCTTGTTTTGATTGATAAGACGCAGGAAAAAAAGGTGAAGAATCCGACACAGAATCTTCAAATGGTCAGAGCAGAAACCCTCGAGGAAGATCTTAGCGTGAATGTGGTCACTAGGAGCGGTGAAACCAATAATGAGGATAAGGGAAAAAGTCGAGTACTGACCTTTGGATTTGTAAAGCACCTGAGTATAAATATGGATTTGATTTACATCGTGTAAAGGAGACTTTTGTTGATGTGCGAAAGGGGTTTGCAGAGGGAAGCACATCGACATTAGGTAGACCCATGAAGGAGGTTGGGGTAGATGATGAAATCAAGCCATTTCTACAAGCTTGCACTAATTTACTACGTAATAAAAATGTGGTAGAGAACCTTCAGGCCTTGATAGATAATTGCATATAAAAGGAACAACTGCTGATAGAACAAAAAGTTGTCAACAAAAGATATAAGAATAAGAAGAGAACGAGTCGAGAGATGCATATGCCCGCTCATATCGGTGCTTATGAGATGGATCAGGTTATTCTAGATCTGGGGTTTGATGAAAATGTCCTACCTAAGAAAACTTGGCAGTGCATGGGAGAAGTCAAGCTTGAATGGTCTACCATTCAAATGTGCATGGCGAATCAACATAAAATCATTCCATTAGGAAGGTTGTCACAATTCGTAGTCAGTATTGAAGGTGTTAAGGTACTTACATATTTCAAAGTTATACAAAGTGTAGATGATACTAATTATTATCCTGCGTTGTTGGGATTGGACTCGGCTATTGATATGGATGGTATCATAAACCCGAAGAAGAAAAGAATGGAGTTTGAAATCAATGGAACCAGAGTCATCATTCCACTATATCCTATAGAAGGAGCGAGATACATAGAACCTGTGTGCATTGATGATGATATTGACCATATCTATAGGCTGACTCTACATGATGAAGATTGGATCAACCCAATGTCTGATGGAAGTCTTAATTGGGAAAAGGACAACTCTTGCTTCACAGATCCTGATGAAGAATTGGAAAACTAGCAAAACGCGTTGCATGAAGTATTTGTGTTGCACTGCAATCGAGTGACTAGATCTCTTCGATGCATAAAAATCGAGGTACACAAATTATTGCATTATGAGGGTTTAACTAATGTAAATATGTTTTTAGGAGAACTTGAAAGAATTTTCCCAGAAGGACACCGATTCCATGACCTGGATCTCGAACTGCATGCTACTCCAACATGATGGTGGGAGACTCATAAATCAAACATGGTAAATTGGGATGAATGCACACTAATGATGAGATTATGATTTGAATTTCCAACTATCAGAATGGAAGAAGTATAATCTAGAAAATATGATCTGCGTAGACATTTGGCTAAATGGAGTGAGGTACGGGGCGTAGAACCAAGACCTGAGTGGGTCCACATGTTCATTCATACACTGGGGAAGGTACCTACTGACTGGTATATGGAGATAGAGCTGCACCGAGGTACTAGTGAATGGTTTGCACTGATGGAGAGTTTCATTCTAACATTTAGCTTTGAGAGTGGGTTTTTCAAGATTGGTAAAGAATTCCATAATATTAAAGAAGTTATATTTGACACAAAAAAGCCAACGATAGAGCGCACTTTGCCAGCATGGGATGCGCAGATGAAGGATATTGTTAATTGCAGAAATATGATGGTTGAAGAAAATGGCGAAGATCCAAGGAATATCATAATTCTAGAATCTGAGGCACAATGTGCAGTTTCTAGACCCTCAATCACTTCACTATGTGTCAAAAAACCTCTGAAGATTCCACAGGTGAATATTAGGTCTAAAGAGCAACTAAATTTGGAAAAAACTAGAGAATATTGGGATGATGACACAGTAGGAAAAGTTATTGAGCTGCTGACAGAGCATCAGGAATTATTCCCTACAAAGTTCTCAAAATTGAAAGGAATAATTGAATATCTTTGAGTGATGAAGATCACCTTGAAACCTGATGCACGCCCAGTGAAGCAGCGTCCCTACAGATTGAATCCCAAATATAAACATAAGGTAAGGGAAGAGTTGGATAAGATGGTTGCTGCAGGCATCATAAAGCCGGTATAAGAGTCTGATTGGGTAAGTCCCATGGTAGTGAAAGACAAGAAGACAAAAGTAGAAATCAGGATTTGTGTAGACTTGCACAATTTGAACAATTCCTGTGTGCGTGATCCATTCCCAACCCCATTCTCTGATGAGATCCTAGACAATGTCGGAGGACAAGAAGCTTACTCATTCACAGATGGGTTTTCAGGGTATCATCAGATCATGATTGTGCCATAAGATTGTAGTAATTCTACCTTTGCAACAGAATGGGGATATTTACAGTATACTGTGATGCCCTTTAGCTTGAAGAATGTGTCTGCCATCTTCTTGCACGTAATAGTATTTCCTTTCAAGGATTTTATCCATAAGTTCCTGAAAGTATACTTTGATGATTGGATTGTTTTTGGGCTGTTGAAAAATCATGTTTCAAATCTGCGCTTAATGATGGATACCTATAGAAAGTATCAGATCTCAATGAACTTGAAGAAATGTATATTATGTGTGTCATTCAGGATATTTCTGGGACACGTTTTCTGCTAGCAAGGGCTGATTGTAGATCCCACGAAGATCGCAGTAATTGTTAATCTGGAGATCCCTACGAATGTCAAACAACTGCGCTCAATATTGGGGCACACTGGGTATTATCAAAAGTTCATTCAGGGTTATGCATTGATAACTTCACCCATGGAGAAAATTCTCAAGAAATATCCGACATTCTGTTGTGATGAGGAATTTCAGAAGAGTTTTGAATTGTTTAAGGAAAATATGGTCACCGCACCCATATTGATCTTCCCAAATTGGTATAAGGTGTTTCATGTGCATGTTTATGCCTCCTGTATCGTGCTCAGAGATGTTTTAGCTCAGCCAGGAGCTAGGGAGATTGATCACTCTATTGCCAATTCTAGTCGAAAACTCTCAAGCATAGAATGGAATTATTCAACCACAAAACAAGAAGGGTTAGCAATAGTGTATGCACTGCAGAAATTCTGCCACTACCTGTTAGGAGGACATTTAAAGATGTTTAATGATCACTCTGCTTTAAAGTACCTGGCCAATAAGACTGTATTGGGGGCGAAGATCTGCAGGTGGTTGTTACTATTCCAGGAGTATGAATTTGAAATCATTGTGAAACCATGAAGACTGAAATGTGGGCCAGACCATCTGTCGCACATTGAGACTGGTGAAGAACCTACGAACTTGGAGGATGGATTACCAGGTGCGCAGTTGTTTGTGATCAAGGTATTTGATGATAATTTCCAAGGTATTATTAAGTTCCTAACTACTAGACCCGCGCTTGAGGAATATACAGTGCAACAGAAGAAAGAGCTAGTGGCGTGTGCAACAAACTTCACTATTATTGATGGCCAGTTGTACAAGATGGGTGCAGATGAAGTTCTGCGAAGATATGTTTGGGAGTATGAAAGGCATGAAATCTTAGATGAAGCTCCTGGAGGGGTTTCAGGTGGTCACTATGCAGGGAATGCAACCACACAAAAAATTTTGTGAGTTAGGTTATCGTGGCCCACATTTCACAATGATTCCTACGTGCATTGCCACACATGGGATGTTTTCCAGAGGACCAGAAATCCATCATGTAGAGATGAGATGCCCCTGCATCTAGAGGTGTCATCGCAAGCATTTGAGAAATAGTCCATAAACTTGGTCGGACCTATTAACCCTCCCAGAAAGAAGAGTGGCACATGTTACATAACCACTCCGCCCGACTGTGTAACCAGATGGGTTGAAGCTAAGCCTGTAAAGGATTGTATTGCATATACAGTTGCATAGTTCATCTTCGAGAATATTGTGACTCGCTCTGGATGTCCTAAGATTCTAATAAGTGACCAAGGAAATAACTTTGTGAATGAAACCATTGAAGCATTGACAGACGAATTCTGGATTCATCATCAGAAGAGTGCTCCATATCACCTAAAGGCGAATGGTGCGGTGGAAGCTTTCAACAAGACATTGGAGACTGTGCTTACCAAGTTGTGAAATGCTAACCATAATGATTGGGATGAGCGTGTACCCGTAGTTCTCTGGGCATATAAAACCACATGTAAAAAGTTGATGGGAAGGACACCGTTCAGGATGGTATATGGGTAAGAATATGTGTTACCACTGGAATACATTGTTCCCAGCCTACGCATTGCAACATTCACAAATGTGGTAGAAGAAGAAATTCTGGAGGAACGGTTGTCGCAATTGGTCGCACTTGAAGAAGAATTCTTTATTGCAAATTTCAACCAGAAAGATCAGAAGGCGCGTGAAACGACATGGAATGATAGGCACATTAGGAAAAAAAGTGTTTAAGGAAGATTTGGTCTTGTTGTATGATAGCAAGTTCAAGCGCCACCGAGGGAAGTTGAAGATGCATTGGCTAGGGCCATATATTGTTATAGAGATCACCGATGGAGGTGCATTGCACTTGGCCACACTGAGCGGAGAATATGTTCCTGGGTATGTCAATGGAAGCCAATTGAAGCCATGCAGGGATGACCCTCTCCCTACGCACACCAAATGACTATATGGTTGAAGTTTTGGATTTGCGCAAAAGGGATGGTAGATGCATAGAAAGGTGTGACGCGTGCATGGTAGCTGCATGAGGAGGTTGACTGGGTTGCAGAGGTGCCAAAATATAGCCATTGGAATAGTGAATCCATGGAAAATTTTAGGGGCTAATATTCGTAGTTAGGCTAATTTTCCATTTATTTTCCACAAAAAAGATTCGCCAATTTCCATTTTTTATAAAAAGGATTCACCCAAATTTTACAATATAAAATTATTTTACCTTAAAAATCGCCAACATTATATAGAGACTATATATAAAACCATTATAAATTTGAAAAAAATTACAAATATATCAATAAAAATTTTATAATTTTCATATTAGGGACTAGTGAGATTCGCCAATGATTTTAAAATTCAAGAAAATTTTCCATCCTTAAAATTTTCCCTGAGTGAATCTGGAAAAGATAGTTTTATTACCATTTAAGGGAGCATCTAGTTTGCATTTAATGAGGGGATTTTTCCAGATTTGGAACCGTTTTGTCATTTATGGAGACACATTAATGCACAAGGCATTGTTGAATATACACCAAAACTATAAATATGACCTATGGGGTCACAATAGTTCCCTTTGATTTTTGTATGAATTGTCTGCCCTGAGCTCTCTGATTTCTGCAAATTATTCATTGTCTATGTCTGGTCTAGATCTGGGATTTAAGGAGGAGTTGTGCCGTAGGGGTCTTGGTTACGTTATCCCACCAAGCATGACAACTACGTGCCGAGAAGAGGATCCTGTTGCACCGGTTGTTGAGACACCTACGCTTGCCAAGAATAAGAAGGGCCAAATGTTAGGGACCCATAAATCACGCAGGGAGAAGACTCCAAAGACGCACTCCAGTGCAGCTGAGTGCTAAAAGAGACCCATGGCGGATCTCCCTAAGACCATCATGGAGGAGGAGGAGGATGTGGTCGAAGTGTCCACATTCTCGTGGTTGCTGACCTATGTCACACCACGCAATGCATTTGTTAATGTCCCGAAGGATCTTGACAAGGTACGGTCCTATATTAAAATGCCCTTAATTCTGGAAAATGTCTTGCTTGAAGGCTATATGTTCGATTGAGTGCCACAACTAAGGATGGAGGATTTGGACCTCACGGATGTTGATAAGTTCCCTGAGTTTTCACCTGAGTGCTATCTAGACCATGTACCATATGAGGGGGGATCGTGTGCATGGAGCCACAACGATGGGTGCTGGGCCCCTACACAAGGGAGGGCTTTTGAACTTATTGCAGGTCGCACATTTCGGGACCAGCTCGATAAAATACGATAAAAAAAAATCCCATGCCGACTACAATCGGCGAAAGGATTGATCCAGAAACAGACACTGCACTTGAGAAAAATGGTGCCGTGCCTAAACAGATAGAGGAGCATGTGGAAGTTCAGAATTCCAAGGGCACAGAGCACGATTCTCAGGCCGTGGGAGGATACATGAAGAAACAAAAGGGCTCTAAGGCCACGGGATAAAAATATTTGACACTAACCGAAGATGATTTCAAGAGCTCAAAGTTCAAGCAAGCCTTATTCAGGTGAGCGTTGCACAAGTGAGCCAATTACAAGCGAGTGTGTCCGCTACCTACGTGCAGCCCATTACAAAAGTATTTCCTTCAACAAGAGAAGCTCGCTTGGTTCAGAGTCCTGAAAAATCTATCCGAGTTGAGTCCCAGTTGCTACGCACGCAGCGTAAATCCTTCCAAGAAATTAACATTGATTTGAATGTGTTACCTGCAGGAAAATTACACATGGTCCACACCATGATCATGGATGAGCTGTAGTTTCGCGAATTTCGTGCCTACCATGATATCAATGAAGCTCAACAACACATATTAGACCTTTATCATAAGTATTAGACCGTTGATGAAGCATGCTGAGCAACCAAGGCTTAGCGCGATGCATTAGAGGAAAAGATCAATCAAGTATGCAACTACGTGCCAACAGTCCCCGCCAGAGCTGACCCAACAAAGAAGTTAGAAGGGTTGGCCTCTGCATTGAAGGCCTCACATGCAGAAGTTCAAACTATGAGGGCCGAATTTTAATATTAAATTACCAACATACAGTTAAAATTGCAGCCATAAACCCCGCCAGAAGTTCGTGCTAGGAGGGTTGCCAAGGTAAAACAAGCTACAGAGAGCATTGTTGTCATAGTCACACAGTGTGGTCAGCTCTTGGACGAGGCCATGGGTGTCTGGACTTCGATTCAGAATGACCCAATGGTGCAGTAGTTGCGAAATGAGTTACGCATCAAGGAGAAACAATTTGCGGATATCCAGATGGTGATGCCCACCCTCGTGATTTCCCAGCGCCTCGCCTGTCTTCAAGAGGGTCGGGTGATTTAGACTGAAATCAAGGACCTATGCCAGTGAGAATAGCTGCTTGAGGCAAGGATGCAGTTGTGGGCCAAAGAGGCTCTACAACTATCACAATTATTGGATGGCGCATTGAAGACCATTCAACAAACTGAGAGAAGCATGGGATTGGCCACTAAAGATCCAACTACCGCAATATTGGTCACTGAAGCACAGGGAGCTGTTGTGCAGAGTCTTGAGGTGGTTCTACCACTGAAAACTTCTACCGCTACGCTCCAAGCCAAGATGAAGGAGCAGACCCCACAGTGACTTGGGATGAGTCAAAGGTTTGTGGGTGGGGCCTATTGGAGCAAGGTACCCTGGGGTGCATTTTTGAGTAATTTTTTGTATGTAATTTTGTATATGCGCATTGCATGAAAGTTAAAGGGGATTTTGGGCAGATCAAAGTCCCTCTTTTATGTAAATGGGTTGTAAGGTTAAACTGTGGGCCTCAAACCATGGTTTAAGAACATAATATATGCGCGCTAGATGAATATAAATAGAGATAGATCGAGTCTAAGTAGTCAATCATGATATTTTGGATATAAGTATGTTTATGCTTTAGTGATATCATTTTTGTAAGTCTAGGTTGGGTAGAAAGGCTCCTACTGGCTATGTGCACAGAGACCTAGTCCTGGTTGTGTGCAAATTCCACTGCTTGTGTGCGCGGAAGGGTAATTGTAAGGGGGAAAGTATGATTGTATTGAATTGTTGAACCTAATAAAAGGACTTTTTTTGGTGAAGCAATTGTGTTATGTGTCCAAAATATTTCTTTACTATTATTTCTTTGAGATCGCTTTACTTTTGTTATATATACATGAGTAAATATGTTCTTTATGCATGAATATATGTTGATGATGAAGTACATCAATAGATATTCTTGAGTTATTGCGCTTTATGTGATTCTATCATTTATCTGTGACGAAGTTGATCTGCGGTTCATTTGTTATATGCATCTTCTATGTTTACGATGAGCCGATCTGATAAGTATTGTTTTGTATATATGCGCATATGTTTCCAATGTACAATAAGTTTTGTATCAACCTGTTTAGGTCCACCACATTAATTTCTTCCTCAGGGTGTGGAAACCTTGTTCCAACAACCCCCCATACTACTTCGGATGAGACGTTGATCTACATAAGCAGGTAATTGCCGAAAAGGCTAGTAGTTGGAGGTTTTGTTGGTTGCGCGATAAACTTTGAACCTGGGTTAGGACCCCTGAAGCCAACACCCATTGACCCAATCATCCCACTTAGATGTCACATTTTTTCTTCCTTTCATCATCTACCTTTCATTCATACAATGAGATTCATTCAGGTCTAGTTTCCTTATGGATTCCAGTCATTTCCTCCCCAAATATCTATTATCTTACCTCCACACCTAACAAGCTTCCCAAGACCCAAGACATAGAAGGAAAAAGAAAGAAAATGAAGAATCATAAATGTTTATAACAACAATACAAAACCATACAAAATGTAGCATGTCCATGCACAAATCAATAGTAAAAATTGAAAATCAATTGAGGAACAATAAACATAAAAAATTCAACAACCAAAAAAACTCAATCCCCATGAGTTTTAGTATTTCCAAGGGATCACGAATAAAATCTTAGTTCGAGCCTTCTTCAATATTTCATGGAAAAATTTTGAACTTGTACTTCCCCTATAATTTCTCCCAGGAGAATTCCTTCAATGCTTATCAACGGGTCTTGAGGGAACGCCCCCCTCATCTTCTTTTTTTCTTCCAACATTATACATTTCTATCTAAATTGTTTCAAGGCTCTTATTGGCTACTATTGTCTTGTTGTACCAATTTATTTATGCATTGACACTTACATTCATATGTTAGCATCATTAATCCAAAATACATTTTAGTTGCTACCCTACCATGCTATACCAAACATGCTAACCTGGAGATGCACACATATCTTAGTTTATTCATTAGTTACATGTATAAGCTTAGGCTCCAGAAAGCGCATGAGGAAATCCGCCATATCCATGGGGCCTCCTCAGGATTCCAAAAAATCTTCTGTCGTACCCGTCAAATCTGGTTCACAGTCCTCTAGCAGCGTGGGAAATGGCAGTGGGAGTTCTGTGCATTCAGATAGGAAGCTAAAGAAAGACCGCTCAACCTCCTCTCCTTAGCACACTACTCAATAGTCCAAGGGAGACGGTGACGATTCTGATGAAGAGTACATATGTCCCATTGTGGAGGAGCCTCCTCCAACACACCTCAACAGCTAGCCTAATGGGCTTCCATGGCATTGATAGATCTCCTGACTTTTTTTTGGTCTATTTTAATGCTTTGTTGTATTTTTGGGAAACGTTGGTTGTAAAAGCTGTATTTTTGCATAAATCTTTGATAGTTGGTTTCCCATCTATGGGCAACATTCTCTGGGCCGGTTTCCCCACTAGGGGCAGTCTCTATTTTGATTTTTTGCTCAAGACTCCCTTCGGAATTGGATAGTTATGCAGTTCTGGAGGTATGTCCCGCTCTGTAAACTATGTTTCATATTAATAGATTAGTCCAACTTAGAAAAAAAAAATTAAACAGTGTATGTTAATCACAATGATTATCTTTGATGGTATTTTGATATCATAATTATATTCTTCTTTGAATTTTCCATATAGGTTTTTTTGGCATATTGGGGTCGAAGATGTAGGTAGATTGATTGAAAATGACATTGAAATAATAAAAGGGACTCGAAAATTGCATTCAATTAAAACAAAGTTGTCCACAAATGTGTTTGCATTGGATAAAAGAAAATATTCTTGTTTTTGTCATGTTTGCATAGACAATATAAAATCCAATGATGTTTGTGAAAACAAAATGTATGTAAAATATTGGAAACATATAGAGCTAAATACAAAGGGGAAAATATTCATTGCAACGTTTGAAGAAATGAAATCAGAGGAGACTACAATATCATCTGATGGTGATCGAGTTTCTGATTTTGTTAGAGAAGGTATCATTTGAATTGCTTTCAAATGATAGAGATCTAGAAATAGATAAAAATTATTTTAAAGTTAATTTTTCATGTTAATTATGATCTAGATTTAAATACTATAATGAAATTATTAGAAAACTATAATGATCACGGGTTTCCATATGAAAGAGGGTCTATTATAGCGTTTTAGACAAACTAATCAAAGTGGGGATTTTTTTTACTTTCAAGGCTATGAACCTGATGTCATAAGTTGTCAATATAGTCACTTGGTTTGTGCAACACACGTAAAGTTGATAGAGTTCAATCAAAGAAAAAAACAAAAATTAATAAATGGAAAATGTCAAAATCTGATCATGAACGGATCATTGAAGATGGCATTCCATTGGAATTTTTTTTATTGAAATGCCCAACAATTTCTTCTCTTTAGATTCATGTTTCAAAACATCTAGAACTCAACTAAAAATTGAATTGCCTTGTTATGTTATCTATCCAAGTGTTTTCACATTTGCATTGTTTTGGTACATGCACACTAGTAATTTATACATGTGCACAAATACACATGTCTAGATTATCTGGTCTAAACGATTTCATACATTCTCTACTACAATTTGTCATAATGTCATTGTTGTACAAAATGTACATATTTTTGTATCGAGCATAGTTGATATAATGAAAATTTCAAGTTGCACAATTTTGTTTTAGACACGCGTGTCTATTAGAAGTAAATTATAATATTCATTCTTGAATGCAAAATGTGTGGTACGTGTTTTGTAATTTCCAGTTTACTATCAACTGAAAGTAGCTTTTCTATGGGCATTGATGAAAAAAGTTGCATGTACTGGATATATATGTTCTAGAATGCAATTAACTGAAAGTAGTTTTCTATGTGCATTGATGAAAAATGTTGCACGTACTGGATATATATGTTCTAGAATGAAATTTTACAATTTTATGATTGTTTGACACATCTAAGAAGACCTAGAATCTTACATCGAAGAATACCTAGAATCTTATGATTGTATATATATATATATATATACATGTCGATATGTATTGTACTTGAGTTTTAAAAACAAAACATTATATATCACAAGCCAAATGTAGTTCATGCAAAATGTAGTTCAACCATCCAAAATGTTGTGAAAATGTAATTGAAACTTCCATCTAGAGGTTCATTTTATATAAATAACAAATAAAATGACAACTTGAATTTTAAAAACAAAACATTATATCTTAATTTAACTTGAAAGATTATATCACAACATCTGATTACATGCTAAATGTAGTTCAACTAGATCCAAAATATACACATGTATGTACATGGTTTAAAAAATAAAATGAGAACTTTCAAGTTTTAAAACAAATCATTATATATATATATATATACCACAACATGTGATCACATGCCAAATGTAACTATCCAAAATTTAAAATCATTCCCGACAAGAGTAAATGTAGTATATATATATATATATATATCCAAACAGTGAAATAAGTCCAAAATTGTATATATATATATATATATATATATATATATATATATATATATAATTCAATGTATAGTGTTACAAGAATCAAGTTATATATGATTGCATCTAGATAAGACTATATATAAAAAAGTAAATTTAAGACTAAATCTATCAAATATAATGTTGCACGTGCATGTGCATCATCCATTAAATACAGATGGATGTAGTGTCTCTCCCAACAAATCCATGATTCTCAAGCTATCCTGTGAAGCATGGGGAACCTGTACACAATGTGTACAAACATTAAAATTTAATGTTTTAAAATTGAATGAGAATATAGAATTTCATGAAAAAAAATGTAAAAAAAATTCATGCAATACCTCGTTAGGTTCCCTCTCCATTTGTTGCTCTTCTACTAAATTTCCCCCCACCAAAACATCTTCCATAGTAAAATATACAATATACATGTACACGTGTGTGTGTATATATATATATATATTAAAAATTTTCAAATGAAACTGCATATATAAACTAATTTTCAATAATATTAAAAATAAAGTTAAACTTGTTCAAATGGTTGAAATGGTGTGGATGTTCAATTTATAACTTAAATAACTTTAAAAAAACATATGTATTTAAGTGAAAAATTGAATACTTGTGCTTGTGGCACATCTTCTAAAAGAGGCTCCGAAAGAAAATCTCCAAAAACCTAAAATTCAAAAAATTTAAAATAACTCAAGATCTAGATCTCAATTTATAATAAAAATTTTTAACTTCAATTTATAACTTAAATAGCTTAAAAACATATATTTAAGTGAAAAATTGAATACTTGTGCTGGTGGATTTGACACATCTCCTAAGAGTGGCTCTGAAAAAAATCTTCAAAAACCTGAAATTCAAAAAATTTAAAATAACTCAAGATCTAGAGATCTCATTTTTTAATGGAACTTTTTGAGCTGGAATATATAATTTAAAAACATAATTAAAAGTGAAAATTTGTTCATACTTGTGATGGTGGATTTGGCACATCTCCCAAGGAATAATAAGGTACCGCCATCCCAAAAACATCAGACAAAACTAGAATCTGTTAAAACATTTTATTATATATATACATGTACATGTGTGCACAATTATTTATTTTAAAAATATGTCATCATGTTTCGATATATATAATAATAGATAAAAAATAATTGTGCATCATCATGTTCACTTAAAAAACACTAAAATTTGCCAACATATCTTAATGTTGAGAACCATCTTGATTGTGTGATTGATGGTGATGCCCATCTTGATTGTTTGAACCGGAGGCTCCGACCGTGATATTAACATCTTCTTCATTCATCAAGTGTGACAACTGCAAATGGTGCTAACATATAATGATACATTTTTGTTAGAGTAATGTATACAAATAAATGTATGTATATATATATTTTTTACAAATTGTACATGTGTTAAAATAATCACCCTAACCATTAACACATACCATTCCCATGCCTTCTTGCTCATGAATAATTAGGTTCTGCTAACCATTTTGATAATTATTCGCATTTGTTCTGAGATCTTCAACACTCATGTTTTCTATCTCTTCATCTGTATAATACACAAAATTAGCGCATTCATTCTCACATGTTCTTTTTCGATTCAGACAAACATCAACTCCATCCAATCCACTCTGAACATTGTTAATGATGGCATCCCTTGCTTCTCGACTAATTTGAGAAATTGCATCTATCTCTGATCACAAATTTTTGACATGAAGAGGTCGAATAACCAATGGTGGCTCAGGGCGAGGCAACTCAACATCATGCCTAGTGCCCTTATGGTCACACAATCGACCTTTCCTAGGACCAAAAAATTTAGAGGGAAGGTCATTGTAATTGGGTTTCATTCCCAAAAAGAATTCTGCATAAAGTAATTTTGAAAAATAAAGTGGAACCTTATCGTTCCATGGGAGTCTTCCATAAGCCGCAAGGTGTCTATCATACAAATAGCGAGCTATATGAGGGTGCTTGAAATATTGCACCTTCAACCTCTTTATTTTCATCCCTTCTTTGAAATTAAACATAGACTTGACCATTTATGTTGTAACTCTTTGTTTAACAACCTCCCATGTATCGGGACTCATCACTATTTCCTTTCTTTTTCTCATTACTTCTACAAAATATCAGTGGTTGGCCCAAGATTTAGGTACACATCTACTAGTTCGCTTAAAGAGTGAGTAACTATTTCCAAGCTTTGTCGACTCTCAGCAGGGAGAGTCAAAGCCACGAGATCTCTCTTCAATTTTGTATAAATATTTTGACACCTTTGTAAGGTGCATTGTTGCATGTTTGATTCCTAAGGTATATCGGAAATCTCAGACAGATAAGTCGTGGTTAGTGTACAACCTTCTTCTTGAATGACACGTTCTATCTTACGTCTTTTTCAAGCAACATTTGGAACAACATTTTCACCCTCTGCATCAATATATAAAGTATATTAAAAAAACACATGTAAACAAATTTGTACAAATTGAATGAAAATAATATTGAAATTAATGGCCACCTCGATATGGTTGGCTAGCATCTTTCCCACCCTAAGACTGTTGAGAACCAAAATGATCACCGATTGGTTGAGAACCAACACGACCATCGGTTAATTGGCCTCTGGGGGAATACATATCACCACCTTCACATTATTTTCCAACGCCTATTGATAGCCCTCCAAGAGAATGGGTACCACCACCAACCTCACGAGACGAGGGGGAAGTTTCATAAAAAATATGAATTTATAATCAATTCAAAAATACATTCATACATATAAATACATGTACATATTGATTTATTAAATTGCGTGAACGATACCACGATTGCGTGAACCATGGCCATGCTCCATTGATGGAGTAGACACCCTTGTCCTCCTACCTCCTAAAAAATAAAAAAATGAAACTTATTAACAATTAATTTAACTCACAAAATTGATAAAAAATCAATTCCATATGTACACACACGTGTGTATATTTATGGAGATATGATTATATTTAAATACCATGAACATCCCTCGATCTCTGATCCCCCTCTCTCGTAGAGATATGGGATCCTGTTGATCTTCGCCTTTCATCCTCCATGATATATATATATATATATATATAGTGGAAATTTACAATTATTTTTAAATTAATATTTAAAATAAGAACGAAACTCCATTTAAACAAAAATTTGTTGAAGTCCTCACATTTTAATTTTATAAAAATGTGAAGTTCACCAAGTTGCGATTTACATGGTGGGAGCACACTTGGTATATAATTGAAAAAAACACACGGTCATTGAAAAAGATGCATTTATAAGTACAAAACACACACATATCAAAGATATGTTATAAAAATGTGAAGTTCACCAAGTTACGCTTTACATGGTGGGAACACACTTGGTATATAATTGAAAAAAACACATGGTCATTAAAAAAGCATTTAAAAGTACAAAAAACACACATATCAAAGATATGTTATAAAAATGTGAAGTTCACCAAGTTGCAAATGTGAAGTTCACCAAGTTGTGCTTTACATGGTTGGAGCACACTTGGTATATAATTGAAAAAAACAAATGGTCATTAAAAAAGACGCATTTATAAGTACAAAACACACAAATATCAAAGATATGTTATAAAAATGTGAAGTTCACCAAGTTGCAAATGTGAAGTTCACCAAGTTTCGCTTTACATGGTGGGAGCGCACTTGGTATATAATTGAAAAAAACACACGGTCATTAAAAAAGACGCATTTATAAGTACAAAACACACACATGTCAAAGATATGCTATAAAAATGTGAAGTTCACCAAGTTGCGCTTTACATGGTGGGAGCACACTTGGTATAGAATTGAAAAAAACACATGGTCATTAAAAAAGACACATTTTAAAGTACAAAACACACACATATCAAAGATATGTTACAATGTCCATCAATAAATTTTGAAGGAGAGCGTCTCAACACTAATTCATCTTTGAGAGATGAATCTTGAATTTTTGAAGAAGAGCATCTCAAAACTAATTCATCTTTGAGAGATGAATATTGAATTGGCATTGCCCCGTATAATACTAATTCTTCTATTATTTCATCTTTGATAGATGAATCTTGAATTGGCATTGCCCCACACAATAAATCAGCAGACATTTTATTAAAATTTGTACAATGTCTTATACTAAAAAATTGAAATTGGCGAACAATATTGTTTGCTTTTCCATGCAGTCGTTTTAGCCTCTCTTTCTTAACTTGGTACACGCCTTTCATCTAGTTGCACACAATTTCAGAATTGGTGAAAACTACAATTCCATTTGATCCATAATCCCTAGTTGTTCCCAAGCCTTCTATCAATGCAATATAATATGCCTCGTTGTTTGTTGTTCTTCTCGGTATATTAATTTTCCTTTGGAGGACCTTGCTAGTCGCAATATTGAAAAACACATATGTAATCACAACTTTCCCTGGATTGGGATAGCAAGAAACATCTATGCATAATGTCTATTTTTCAACCATATTTAGTGGGTACTTTTTTATCCCTGAAAAAACAAATTCAATAAAATATATTAAATTAAAATTTATTTCAAATTCACGGGAGAAATGACACATGTGCATGGGAGAAATGACACATGCATAGTTTACCTTAAAGTTTGACTTAAATTTTATGGTAGAATTCACATCTAGAAATGAGATGCCTTAAAGATTTCATTACCTAGAGTTTAAGGGAGATTTATGACATGTACATGGTTCGTGCATGCTTTTCCTTAAAGTTTTCCTTAAAGTTTATTGCAGAAATCACATCTAGAAATGACATGCCTTAAAGATTGCCTTACATAGAGTTTAAGGGAGAAATGACATGTACATGGTTCGTGCATGGTTTGCCTTAAATTTTTCCTTAAACTTTATGGGAGAAATCACATCTAGAAATGACATGCCTTAAATATTGACTTGCCTAGAGTTTAAGGGAGAAATGACATGTACATGGTTCCATGAGTTTAGTGGATATGTCACCTTTAAGAAAGGATGAGATCCAGAGGCTACCTAGCCCTTTACAGATTCCTTTAGAACTTGTCGAAGTTAACACTCAACAAACAAACTAAAATCCTATGGAAGTTCAACCACTTTAGGTTCAGTTTTTATGCCTTAAAGTTTGCCTTGAATTAATGGGAGAAATACTTGAGTTTGGGGGATCATATCCTATGGAAGTTCAACTAATTTAGGTTCATTTTTTAGGCCTTAAAGTTTTCCTTGAATTAATGGGAGAAATCCTAGAGTTTGGGGGATCCTATCCCATGGAATTTCAGCTATTTTAGGTTTAGTTTTTAGGCCTTAAAGTTTGCCTTGAATTAATGGGAGAAAGCCTTGAGAAATGACACATGCTTTAAAGTTAATAGGAGAAAACCTTGAGAAATGACACATTCTTTAAATTTTGCCTAAGATTTTATGGGAGAAATGACAAATGTATGGGAGAAATTACACATGTACACGATTTTCTTTAAAGTGGTAGTGGTTTATGGATATTAAAATGAAGAACTTCTATTTAGATCTGTTCCAGAGATTGACTGTAGGGGCATTTACTTAATATTTCATCTTTCAGAAAAGATGAGATCCAGAGGCTACCTGGCCCTTTATAGACTCTGCCTTTAGAACTTGTAGAAATTAACAATCAAAAGATAGACTAAAATCCTATGGAAGTTCAAACAAACTAGAATCCTATGGAAGTTCAACCACTTTAGGTTCAGTTTTTAGGCCTTAAATTTTGTCTTGAATTAATGGGAGAAAGCCTTGAGTTTGGGGGATCCTATCCTATGGAAGTTCAACTACTTTAGTTTCAGTTTTTAGGGCTTAAATTTTGCCTTGAACTAATGGGAGAAAGCCTTGAGAAATGGCACATGCTTTAAAGTTAATGGGAGAAAGCCAATGACACATGCTTTAATGTTTTCCTTAAGATTTTATGGGAGAAATGACACATGTATAGGAGAAATGACATATGTACACGATTTTCCTTAAAGTGGTAGTGGTTTATGTATATTAAAATGAAGAACTTCTATTTAGATTTGTTCTAGAGATTGACTCTAGGGGCATTTACTGGATATGTCACCTTTCAGAAAAGATGAGATCCAGAGGCTATTTGGCCCTTTACAAAATCTTCCTTTAGAACTTGTAGAAGTTAACACTCAACGGATAGGCTAAAATCCTATGGAAGTTCAACCACTTTAAGTTCACTTTTTATGCCTTGAAGTTTGCCTTAAAGTTTTCCTTATAGTTTATGGGAGAAATGACATAGAAATGACAGAGAAATGACACATGTATGAGAGAAATGACTCATGTACACGGTTTTCCTTAAAGTGGTAGTGGTTTGCACTTACTTAAACAACAAGTGGTAGTGGTTGATTAAGTTATGTCAAAAGTCACACCTTGATGAGTTTGTGGGAGAAATGACATGTACACGGTTTAAATAATTATTTTATACACTTACTAAAACAACTAGTGGTAGTGGTTGATGAAGTTATGTCAAAAGTCACACCTTTGTGAATTTGTGGGAGAAATGGCATGTACAGGGTTTGCCTTAGAATTTAGTTTTCCGTTTAGTTTGCCTTGAATTTTATGGGAGAAATCACATCTAGAAACCTTTACTTTGACATCTATAAATAGGCTAAGAACACTAAGAAATAATTTTCAACTTACAAATTAGTTATGTCCTTAATAAGAAGTATGATTTAGCACCTATCAAATTGTTTAATAATTTATAATAATGTCATTTTTGGCTTGTGTTATCATTCATCCTTGATATGTACAAGAATTTTACAACTTGAACATCAACCTACACTATCATCATATCATTGTAGCCATGTCAATCTAGATTATTTATATCCATTACATCATAAAACACTCGACTTTTAACATTTTACAAGATTAGAAGCATCATGTAAGGTGTAAATTTAGGTACATTAATAAAATACAACCATGTCAATCTAGATTATTAAGATCCATTACATCATAAAACACTCCACTTTTAACATTTTACAAGATTAGAAGCATCATGGAAGGTGTAAATTTAGGTACATTAATAAAATACATCCATGTCAATATAGATTATTAATATCCATAACATCATAAAACACTCCATTACATAAAAAACAATAGAATTCTCTGTTAAAGCAATCGAATTCCACAAGGTATTTCTGACATTTACAATCTAAGTTAAGTTCAACCTAAAATTTAAAGAGAATTTCAAAGTTTTAAGCAAGAATATTTTAAAATCAAATAAACAAAATTAAATTAAAAAAAACTCCTATCAGTATTTCAAAATTCTAAAATTGAATTAAGTTCAACCTACAAAAGAGTTGGGCTCATTTGGTATGATCTTGGTTAGGATGATTCAAAGAGTCTGGGTTATTCCTCTCGAGTCTTTGGATGTTTTGGGAGAAACTTATTATTTATTTAATAGGTCATTCATTGCAATTATTTTCTTGCAATTGGGTACACATTGCGTAAATGATTGCAAAGACGATCAACACCCACACATTTTCCACCCACAAAAAATCGAAAATTTGAAAAATATTTAAAAAATGAGAAATATGAGCTCAAAAACAATTGAAATATATTTTAAAAATGAGAGAGATGACCTCGAAAACAATTGAAAAATATTTTTAAAATGAAACAGATGACCTCAAAAACAATAGAATTCTCTATTCAAGCAATCGAATTCCAAAAGGTATTTCTGAAATTTAAAATCTGAGTCAAGTTCACAACCTACAATTTAAAGTGAATTTCAAAGTTTTAAGAAAGAATATTTTAGAATCAGATAAACAAAATAAAATTAAAAAAAAACTCCTATCGGTATTTCCGAATTCTAAAATCGAATTAAGTTCAAACTGCAACAGAGTTGGGATCATTTGGTATGATCTTGGTTTGGATGATTCAAAGAGTCTGGGTATTCCTCTCGAGTCTGTGGATGTTTTGGGAGCAACTTATTATTTATTGAATAGGTCATTCGTTGTAATTATTTTCTTGCAATTGGGTACACTTTGTGTAAATGAATGTAGAGAGCATCAACATCGACACATTTTTCACCCACAACAAATTGCAAATTTGAAAAATATTTTAAAAATGAGACAGATGACCTCAGAAACAATTGAAATATATTTTAAAAATGAGACAGATGACCTCAAAAACAATCGAAAAATATTTTTAAAATGAAACAGATGACCTCAAAAACAATAGAATTCTCTGTTCAAGCAATCAAATTCCAAAAGGTATTTATGAAATTTACAACTGATTTAATTTCAACCTCCAATTTAAAGAGAATTTCAAAGTTTTAAGAAAGAATATTTTAGAATCAGATAAACAAAATAAAATTAATAAAAAACTCCTATCAGTATTTCAGAACTCTAAAATCGAAGTAAGTTCAACCTGCAACATAGTTGGGCTCATTTGGTATGATCTTGGCTAGGATGATCCAAAGAGTCTTGGTTATTCCTCTCAAGTCTGTGGATGTTTTGGGAGCAACTTATTAGTTATTGAATGGGTCATTCGTTGCAATTATTTTCTTGCAATTGGGTACACATTGTGTCAATGAATGCAGAGACCATCAACACCCACACATTTTGCACCCACAACAAATTGCAAATTTGAAAAATATTTTCAAATGAGATAGATGACCTCAAAAACAATTGAAACATATTTTAAAAATGAGACAGATGACCTCAAAAACAATTGAAAAATATTTTTAAAATGAAACAGATGACCTCAAAAACAATTGAATTATTTGTTCAAGCAATCGAATTCCAAAAGGTATTTCTGAAATTTACAATCTGAGTTAAATTCAACCTGCAATTTAAAGAGAATTTCAAAGCTTTAAGCAAGAATATTTTAGAATCAGATAAAAAAAATAAAATTAGAAAAAAAAATTCCTATCAATATTTTAGAATTCTAAAATCGAATTAAGTTCAACCTGCAATAGAGTTGGGCTCATTTGGTATGATCTTGGTTAGGGTGATTCAAAGAGTCCGGGTTATTCCTCTAGAGTCTGTGGATGTTTTGGGAGCAGCTTATTAGTTATTGTATAGGTCATTTGTCTCAATTATTTTCTTACAATTGGGTACACAGAGACCATCAACACCCACACATTTTACACCCACCGCAAATTACAAATTTGAAAAATATTTTAAAAATGAGACAGATGGCATAAAAAAAAATTGAAATATATTTTAAAAATGAGACAGATGACCTAAAAAAAAATTGAAAAATATTTTTAAAATGAAACAGATGACCTCAAAAACAATAGAATTCTTTGCTCAAGCAATAGAATTCCAAAACTTATTTCTGAAGGGTAACTGAATATTTTGAATTCCAAAAGGTATCGAATAGGATGAAGGGTAACAGACTGGTGTAAGCAAACCAATAACATAAAAATTACACTAATTACGAGATTTTTAATCACTAGTATTATATGTAACCATAAGTTGAAATGGTTGGGATACTAATCACTGTGATTGCATAATGAATAACCCTTTTTTACAAAATCTGATGTGGCTTATTTTATTACTGAATTGGAAATTTGTGAAGATTGAAGAACTAGCTTGCTACTGGTGGCTTTCTCTTTTGTTGGGCCTACTGATAGAGGTAGCCCTAAAGCATATCTAGGTTATTTTTCCCGGCAAGAGAGGCAGTAGGAGATAAGAACACTTGGTCAAACCTAAAGCTCTCTGGAAGAGCACAGTTTATGAAATGTAGAAGTGTGAAATTGAAGCCTTTAAATATAAAACAGATATAATATGGTTGCAGGTCACTGGTGAAATGTCAGTATTTTCTGGGCAACCCTTGATGGCTGGTAAACCCAATAAAATAATTAGGTTGATCAGGCCCTGACCTTATTTCTTGATAATACTGATTTCTTGCTAAGAGAATAAAAAAATGGCTTTATAAAAGACTCAAACTAACGGTCTAGGTGACCAGACCATATAAAGGAGGTTTCATCTTATCTAATATAACTGAGTTGTATAGTTGTGCTATGCTTGTGAAATAGATTGGGTAATTGAGATTCCCTTCCCCAGGTTGCACAAGAACTACTGCTAAGGTTTCTAAGGTTCCATATAGCGGACTGAGCGCAAGAAAACCTAGCATTAAGCTATTACATATATAATACAACTAGTTTGATTGCATGCAATTTAGAAACAATTTTGTACATCGGGAAACTTCACCGGTCCTACCAAAAGGGGGAAGGTCCAAAAAAGTCATCAGAGAGGACTCATGTAGTGGCTCAAACTTGGACTTTAGAAAATTACATTTACACAATAATTTGACAATTTGGAGACGTAGGAACTTGGAAATTTGGAGACGTCGAGGCCGCAATGAGAAGAAGATTTCGAGGCCACAACGAGAAGACAAGGAGGAGGTTGAGGACGTCACAGATTACAACTTACCTGCAAAACAAAAAAAAACAACTATAAAATTAAAATAGAAGAACGAAAGAACAACAATAAAAAAAATCACAACAAAAACAAAACAAAAAGGCAACACCAAAAAATTTCTCACCTGCGCATGTGACCCTGCAACAGAAAGCAACAATAATAATCCCAAAACCTACTCATGTTTTCAGGCTGATGTATTTATAAACTAAATTTCGGCCGAATTATTTTAAAAGTTCGGCCAAACTAATAGTCCAGTTGAACTCTAGTTGTCAATTTTCTCATCTCCGACCAAAAATATGTTTGCACACACTGTCAATACTTCGTCAATGTAAATGACAGAATGTGTTCGGCTGAACTAATTTAGAAAGTTCGGCCAAACTCTAAGACAGTTTGACCAAAATTTTATAAATGGTCGGCCGAACTGTTGGAAAAATGACTCTTTCTCCCCCGATTCTCACAAAATTGTAACCCACCTTCATGGGTTTACCCAGTTGATAGACTAACACCAGAGATAATGATGGAAAGATAAGAGATGAGTGGTGGATTGAAAACTTCCCTTGTAAAAGCATAATATTCATGGCTGGCCTGGAAACAAATAACTTTATTTTAGATGGGATGCTCATGTACTTAGATGGAGGCTTTTCAAAGACAAATCAATATAGTTGGAGGAAAAATATGAGAAAAATGGGATGAATGTGATGCAAAGATGGATGAAACACTATAACTAGATGCAATGCGACTCAAAATAGATTCCATGGATTCAAAGGTGACTCATCTCAGATGCTATGAATAAGGGTGACTCGATGATGCTACCACGTGGGGGAGGCCCTAAGGGGACATGTGAGTAAATAATGGTTACTCATGACGAAAATCGACACATGAATCAACAAGTGCAAAGGTAAAGTAGTACCATAGAAAAAACGACTCATATGAAGAAATTCAATTTTAATAGGCAATAGAGTGAGACCTCTTATAAAAATTGGGTTCCTCGTGAAGTTTTAAATTGCCAAAAAAAAGAGATGCCCATTAGAGAGATTGGTGAGAGCTTTCCAACGATGTTTATGATTCGTCAAACCAAGCTACGGTTTGGTCACAATGGGTGAAATATTTTTTTTTGTTTTTCTTATTAAAGGGCTTCTTTCCCCAAATCCAATTCATTTGCATAGTGAGTTGTTGGAGAATTTGAAGAGGAGAAGGCCCTAATCATGGTGATCTCATTGTAGAGAAACCGACCATTGGAATTTGGATCTGTTAGTTTCAGGTAGGTGGCCTAACCTCACTCATCAATTTTAGTGGATTGAAATTTCATTTTAGGGCCTTAACTCTCTTCCTCACAATTGTAACACACTTTTTGGGTTGTTTTATGTGCCCTGGGGCACATAAAAAGGGCTGAAAAGTGCGCCCGATGTAGTTTTTAAGGGAAAAATTGTGCTATGAACCAGAGGTAGAATGGGTGCTGGTGGGTTCTAGGTAGTTGAGGTTGAGTGTTGAAAAAGCATGTTATGACTCCGAATTGACAAAATATAGTGGTATTTTGTAGGTATGGCAAAGCTATAGTTGGTATGGAAATAATGTGATTTTTATGATCTTCATTCTGAGATTCAAGGGAATCAGGATGTCAGAAGGGCTCTGGTGCGATATGGGTTACTTAAGTTCTTGGAGAACCCATTAAGGAGGGTGGGTGAGCCACTTTTGTCCCAGATTGTGACTTACTAGGATCCAGATCAGGAGACCTTTGTGATACAAGGGCATATGATCGTGATCACAATTCAGGACATATAATTTTGATAAGCTTTCCACCCTTTGAGGTTGTGGGAGAGATTCATCAAGTACTACCTTGTGGGAAACATATTAGAGAGTTTGCGGACCGTCATTGTGTACCTAGGACTTCTCTGAAAGAAAAAAACATTTAGATACTGGATTTGGAGAGACTTGAGACATGAACTATGGCTACAATAGTGATGCATACCTTGGGTAGCCATGCCTTCCACCACATTTCTGGAGGGAAAATGATGTTGGTGGAGAGTGTGCTAAGAGGGACCTGCTATGGGTGAGCCCAGATGTTGTTGAAATTTCTGAAACGTCAGTTGAGTCTATACAGGAAGTGGGCCAATGATAACTATTCATTTGGGATAGTTTTATGTTCATTCTTCTTTTAGAGGACTCCTACCATCTGTCCATATGTACAGATCCCTGATGGGGGCCCACAGGAGCCCATGATGCGTCATTGGGGCAGCTAATGTGATGAGGTGGAGGAGGGGAATCCATAAGTGTGTTCCAACCTGAGTTCTTCACTCATTGGGACTAGATGCCATTGTACATAGATGACAATCCATACAGTAGAATGAACTTCCAGGGGGATCTTGATCTACCACTGACACCAGGACAAGCATGGGGTCTAGATGGTAAGTGAAAATTACTATATTTGTTTTGTATGTATAGTTTAGAAAATATAGGTATGTGGTACTAATTTTCAAACTTGTGGCATGTAGATATAGAACTGGTGAGGCAGGTAGGATATGCAAGACGATCTACAACATCTGGGATTGCAAATCAAAGAGTTTTTATAGCACAACAGAGATTAAATAGTAATGCGCTAATGTAGGATCTTCGACGTAGGTTCAACTTCCTACTGACTGGGGTGACAAAGTGCGGATGGCATGGGCTAGAAGATAAATATACAAATGTATGCACTAGGCTTCCCTCTGAGTGATGAGGTATCACAAGGTGAATAACAATGGTCGACCAGGAAGTTTGAGTCTTACATGCGGGTGGAATGGACCCATTAGCACAGGTGTTGCAATGGAAATCATAAGCAGTTGTTGCTCTGTGATCTAGTGTCTGATATATCACCAGGATAGACAAAGGAACGACTAAGAAGATACAAAAGATCCCAATCCCATATGATTCAACAAGAAAAATGAAATTGGATTTACACCATGAGGAAGAGAATAGTACCTTCCCTCTTTGCAGTTTAGGGATGGATCTTGAGTTTGTATAAGAATTATTGCACTCCACACGAACGATCATGGATGACAAGAGATCTTCCTCAGAATATTGTTAGATAAACAATAACATAAACTAATTCTTGCACAGAAACATAAACTCTCATGGATGACAAGAGATCTTCCTCTGAATATCGTTAGATAAACAATAACATAAACCAATCACAAGATCTGAAACATAACTATGTAAGGGAGAGAACATAGATCTTCATTAATATCATAATAAATGATACAACGCTTCTATACCTTCTCTCCGGCGTCTCCTCTCCACGATTCGATAGTGTTTCCCCACTATTTCCAATGAATGAGCATGAAGAGTACTCACATAATACTAATACCTCACAATCTCTCAATGTGGTAGCAAAATGGCAGCATAAGACGAAGATCTCAACTCAGAAAAAGAATGTCCCTCCAAAACTTGCTTTCCCAAAACGGCAGAGCTCTCGCCCTATAGTTTGGATACTCGCCAACACCCTTTCCTCTTGGTGAGATTATATAATATCATTCCATCCTTTGGGATAATTTAGGAAACTTATACAATAATGGACCCCTAGCCAACTCATACAAAAGTGGGTCAAATTGATCTCCTTAAGAATGGGAAACTCTAGAAACCTTTTTCACAATTATGAGATTTTTCTCAATTATCTCAATTATGAAATAATTATTATCTAATTATTATAATATTTTGGAAAAATAATTATGAGAAATTTCTCGATTATGTAATTTCACCCTTTTATCCTGGGATAAATCTCATATAAGTAAAAAGGTGAAAAGGGATGCATTTTAGCCAAGAAACTAAGGTAAGTTGATATTGGGTTTCTCACTATAATGGAGTGGAAAATAGGGTTATAACAACAAGATCCACCAGAGGACAATGATTAGGAATAGGGACATGTGAACCCCCATTTTTGTATGTAAAATTCTATGGTAATGTTGGATGTATTTAGAGCAGTGGACTCCAAACACTTTATGTTGGATATTATGGCACATAATATAGTTACAAATCCTTTTGCAACAACGTGGTTCACCATTTGTTTATGTTATGGATGTCTTCTTGTATATGCATGTGATATTCCAGTCTAGAATGTTATTTGAAATGGTATCTACATAGTGATTTTGTGCTCTAGGAACATGACCCAATGTAAAGGATTCACACTCATGTGCTAAAATCTTAACTCGTAGATATTTTCTAAATAAGACATGATTATGCACATGATAGATGTTATTAAATTCCATGACAAGTAACAAGGAATCAATACAAACATGAAGGTGAAGGATGCGTTAATCAAGGGCATCGGCTAACAAACCTATCAATGCATCATATTTGTCTTGGTTATTGGTGGCATATCCATTGCAGATGCCATTGGATTGGACTAACGAATGCAAAGGGGTGAACATGGCCCATGATTAGAATGCTAGATTCCTGGAGAAGTGACTTGCACCATAGGCATAACCTATATGTGGTGTAGATGATGGATCCATATGAAAGGTGAAAGAAGACAATGAGTGAGAAAACCACGAAGGACAATATCGATACCGTGACAATAGATATCGTCACTAAAGAGGATATAGTGATTTGATGTAAAAATGTCATCGATCATGATGATTGAGATTGGGGGAAAATTTATGGGTTTGAAAATAGGTGAGTATGTTTTTGGACTCCACATCATATTGATCATGGGTTTGCTATGTCAAAAGGAAGTATGCAACATGGTGCATATTATCCCAAGGATAATCAAGGGTGGACATAGATTCCATGATCTATTAATTGGAATGAAATATGGGAGGATGAGAGGAAGAGGGACCACATGATGAAGAAGAACTACCTAAAGCATCTCCATGAGAGACAAGATTCACATGCGCATCGTCAAAATGGTTATGATTATTACTAGTAGATGTGACGTCTACCGATGTTGAAACCAAAGTGTCTTCTGAGGCAGGTTTGAAAGAGCCACAATAGGAAACTCCTAAGGATTCCAAATATTGATCCCATGGATGAAGACATGTAAAGAATAGGAGCAGAACTATCCATCATCTCAACATCAGGAGGGGGAATCAAAATGGTGGGTTGAGAAACCTCCTATCCTAGAAAAAAAATTGTGTTAGGACTCTCAAGTGGGGCAAAGGTGGAAGCACTACGAACGACATCTAACTCATGAAGCACTTACATTGTATTGCAGAAATCTTCGAGACGAGGAAAATGATAGGAGTAATCTACATATTTATCACACAAATCAAAAGGGTGATTCGTGCATAATGTTTTTTTCTTCTTGGTTGGCTTGTGTAAGGTGACATGGACCTCAAGAATTTTAGAGTTCTGAAAAGTATCAGAGACTACGTTCTTAATATGAGGGAGCTCAGGACAATTATTACTAGAATTCCCAAAAACATCACACAAAACACATGGGGGAGAAGGCTTTAGAGGTTTAGGAGGATTGGGAGTTGCTTGAGGTGCCTTGTCGTTGGTTCCATTTTTTTGGATTCCGCCCCCCCCCACCTCCCCTCACCAAATGCTTTCAGAAAAAGAGTGGTTTCTTGTTGAGGTTTCCATGGAACTGAAGCAAAGGAAGGGGTGGTTAAAATGGGTTGAACCAGAGTCAAAGATGCATAAGGTTTGAGTTGGTTAGGAGGAGTGTTAGCGAGAGGGTGAATTTTCTAGACTGGGATCCCCAAGGTAATGTTGGGAAGACTCAACATAGCCATTACAAGGGTAGAAAATATTTCTAGTGGTGGGAATAAGAAAGCTATATGACCAGAGGGGTAATGTCTTGGAGGAACTTTTATGGGATGGGAGAGATCTGGATGAATGGTTTTGGGTGGAAAAGGACTGAGAGAGATACCAGCGGAAGGAAACTGGACTGGAGGAATGATACGTGAAGGATGAGTTGAGTCTTGAGAAGGATGTCGCAAAGGATCTAACTATTGAGAAGTCACAGTAGACCAATTTCTTGTAGCCTGTGACACTTGAAGCATCCAAAAACTAGAAAATATAGGCTCAGAAGGAGTGGGCTCTGGGCCGTAATAAGCCCCAAGTAGCATGGAATATTTGTAGACTCGAGGAGGAACATAGGTTAAGGAATGTATAGTCTTACTACCAGTCATCGATGAGATAGTGGTATGAGGAGAGTTTTGAGACAGGGTCATAGTAAGTCAACTGATCGATAGTGAAAATCATTCCATTGTGAGGAAAACCCATCTTGCGAAAGATAACATTCGTGACAACTAACATGGCATAGGTGTAACTATGACCCAAAAAGATGTTATAATCTAAAGGGAAATCAATGACTTTCACATCAATCAAGACTGTCTTTCTAGAAACAATGATGGGGAAGCTGAGATATAAACTAAGGGGATCCAAGGGGTGACCATCCCAAGCATGAATAATGATAGTAGATGGTGACAAATCAGGGGAAACGAGTTTCTTCCAAACACTAGTGGCCATCTCATAGGTGGATGCGCCTTCATTTATTATACAATGCTAGATAATGGAGTTTTTTATGGAGACTGGTATTTTAAAGGAAATAGATGAAGGAAGGGGGGATTTTACACTTTTTCAACATCAAATAAAATCATTTGATCGTCAGAGAGATCCATAACACCCAAAGAAGATAGTAGAGATTTATGTTGGGATGGACACATCTGGAGGACTTCCAACATTGACATGGCAATAAGAGACTTTGCCAAGTCATCTACTATGTTATAGGTATGGGCAGCTTTAAAAGAAGTAGTGTTTAAATGTAATAGAGCTTTGGGGATTTGGGAAACCTTGACCTTAGGAAAAGGGATATGTAAGGTACCATTTGATGAAAAGAGAGGCTTAATGGAAATTTTGGGTTGGGAATCAGTCATTGAATTTGTAGGGGGCTTATCATATTGTCGTGATGAAGTCTAGAGATCGAATTTTTTGGTGTTGACTTTGGAATTCTTCATGAGGATCGGGTAATTCATATGGCCTAATTTGAAGGTTGAGGGGTTGCATTATTCTGTGTGGGTTGGGAAGCCATATATCCTTGATGAGGAAAACTATTTTTAAGCATTGTCGGTTGTGATGAAGCAAGAGAGGGAGGAGGTGGAGAAATGGGTTGAGGTCCTCTAGAAGCAACTTCTGGATCTTCCCATGCTTGGCACATCTGAGGTTAAAGGGGACATTCATGAGTATAATGAACAAAAAATCCACTACATGCATAAGGTTTATTAATTCTAAGAGCCTTGTTTTGCTTGGGTTTTATGCCCTATTGCTGGGTTGCGGGATTATGATGGTCACTCTTAGGAGCATTAGGTTGTCAACCTTGGTTGTGTTCGTTACCTTGAGGTTGTTGATTATGGTTACCTTTCCCCTTATTCATTATATTGGGGTTATGGGGAATGGTAGTAGTCTGATGAACACACACTAGACTCTGTGGAGGTGGTTGTTGTTGTGGCAGAGGAGGTGCATACATGAGAGGTTGAGGCACTGGTATCAGAGGGGCTGGAGAACTAGGCAGTGCATGAGGATAGTAAGGATTCGTGACAAAATTAGGACAACTAGGTTGAGAAAAAAATAGCCTTGACATTGACTAATGCATATTGGGATATGCAAATGACATGCTTGTACCTTGGTAAGAGTAGACACATGAAGGATTAGGAGGGGTATAGGTGTAAGAAGAATTGGTACCACCCTAGGGTTGGCCATAACTCATAGGAGGTTGAGGGTATGTTGAAGGTGGAGGGTGGCAAAGAGAAACAAGAATACCATCAGTGAAATGAGATACCCCCAGCGCATTAGCCACACTAGGCTGAGGCAAATCACGGAGGATAGTATAAGCATAACCTGACTGGGAATATATCACATCACATTTCAAGGCTATTTAGAGGGATTCTTTCTCATTATGAGGGAAGTGAGAGGCGACATATTTTCCTATGGGTTCCAAACACGTTCTAAGGAACCAATCCATATATACACAATCTTCAAACCCATAAGCTCTACACATGCTCCTCCTTCTACGCCATTCTTGGGCATGGTCAGCAAGGCAGGTGGCAAAATTTTGACGAAAAGAGGTCAAAGGTTCAGTACCTGTGTCGTATGGGAGTGGTAACTGGAAGTAAGAGAGAAAATATTTTACGAGAGTCGTAGAGGTAGAAAGGAAGCCATGAGTTTAATCTACATACCATTTGGCAACAACTCCAGTAAGGGTGCATTGGAAGAGGCGAAGACAAATGAAGTCTTTGGTAATGGAATTTGATGAACACCACATGTGAAAATAGAAAACATGATTTTTGGGGTCTTCTCTAGGACTACCTTTGAACTTTGGAATGTAAAAAGGAAGTTTGGTAGGCATAGGAGGCTAAATGGGGTCATGGAGAAGAGTATCGTTGATGAGTTGGTTTAAATCTGGGAGCACAAACCAACCATATAAGGAAGCAAAGGAGGGTTATTGTCCATACTGGTAGAGGTTCCTCCTGTGGGGTTACCTTGGTTACCACCTGGGTTTCCATTACCCACATTGGTGCCATATATGGTGGTGGTACGGGGGTGGGATGATGCAGAATTTGAGGAAGAACTGGAAGAAGCAAAAGAACTAGAGTCAGTATGGGGACTCAATGAAGAACTAGGAGGATGGGTTTGAATTTTATGAGAGGGATTAATATGATGTAAAGGAAGCTGGGGGTGAAGTCCATGAATTTTCCATGACAAATGCCTAGGGGGCACAATGGTGTCAAGAAAAAAGATGACTGAACATACTAAAAGGGTGATGATAAGAGAAAATAGTAATAAACAAGAAGGAAACACCTAGTGAAGTGGTGCCAAGTGTAAACTAACTATATTAATATGCTACTCTAATTCAAGAAAACACGTCCTGTCAAAGAAAAAATTACCTCTAGCTTATAGGTGATCTAAATCCTCAAACAAGTCTTAGATATACTATTTCAGATGACCTTCCAAGAGACTTCTTACATAACATAATTTGATCCCCGCAAGTAGAGCTATCTAGAGAAAGGTGGGGTAAAGGACCAACTGCTTTCCCATAAACAATAATGTAGGGTGTTTTGTAATATTGACCACTAAGGTTACCTTCTTCCCAGAGCGATGGGCGAGTCTTGAGCTTCTTGGTGATCAAACATGGCACAAAATTTACTACCACGAGTTGGGTAGCCTCGAGTAGAACTGCTCGTACCGGTATCTAGCATAACCCCCTCTGAATTAGGTTTCTGATGCACTCCGACTTTGGACCATGGGATGGTGAAGGATTTTAAGCTCCCTAAAATTTCAAATTTATATGTCTCAATGTAAGTGATAAATGAGTGTTATTGGAAGCCTATCCCATTGATCCTACACCTAACTACAAATATTATTTTATCCCTGGTTCCCAAGTGGGCTTAACCTATCTGAGTTGAATTTTTAATGTGTAGTATTTCAATTCTTGGCTTGGCTATGTTAACCAAGCTCTCGTTCGCTTAGGGTGTGTGTGTGTGTGACAAATGTGTCAAGTTGATGAGTTAATTGAGCATGTTTTCATGATGCCAATGTTGTTGAAAATTAAAATGCATAAACTGTAAATAATACTGAAAATGAACAGTAAATTGATCCACACAACCCCCCACCCAAGAAGGAAATCAAACAATGAAAGAAAAGAGGGAAAAAAATCAACTCAAGGAAACACACAATGTCAAAAAGGTCTAATGCCTATGGGACTGGGATTTATAGGCAACAATCTGCTGAAATTGGGGTAGAAAACCAACAAACAATAGTGGTGAAAATGCTGGAAATGGACAGGAAAGAAGCTCCATAGACATGCTGCACAAGGGGATCCTAAGAATTAAAGGAAAACCCAGGTGAATAAAAGTATCCAAAAGGGCTGCAAAATAGTGGACACATCCCTGAAAAACAATGGATGAAAATGTTGGATACTAGACTCAACTCAATAATTATCTTCCTAAATGGTGGAGGTGTACTCTAACCCCTAGGGGGATTTTTCCTTCCTCAATGAGAAACTAATGAGAGGATCAAGGCCTAGAGGCAGCTCAAGAAATAATAGGAACCATTCCCAACACACACGCAATAGTATGGACAAAAATGGAAAAAACTGAAAAGTTTTCTGAAAAATCACAGTGAAGAAAATGTCCTGAAAAGTGCGTTGGAGCAGTTTTTGGGAAGAAAAGTGTGTTCTAGGATCATTTATGGGGCAAAAAAGTGTGTTATGCTCTTGATTCTCTCTCTTGGAATATCAGGTTCAAATTATTTCGTCTCATTCTCGGCTGGTACTTGTGACGTGCTGAAAGATGAAAAACCCCAACAGAAACAAAGAATTTTCCAAAAAAAAAAGGAGATATAAAAATAGAAATTGCGAGGGCTAAAAATAGATGGAAAAAAACTAAAGGTAACTGAAACAACAATGACCAAGGTTCTGAATTACTACACTAGTGGAGTTTCTATTTTTTAGTATGAAAATTCTTAGCAAGTGTACCAAAAATACTTCACTTAAATCACTGGTGGAAAGTGACCCTAAAAACAAGATATGACTATTTATGCTTCATATATGCAATGAAAATATAAGAAAACCCTACTACAAAAAGATCATATGCAGCCCAAAACATATACCAACAAAAATGAACACCGCAATACCCAATGGAGGACTTCAAATGAAGACTAATGTTATTAAAACACTTGGTGTGGAATATTTACAACATGGGTCTATAGATCCACCTTTGTGGGATGGGTCCTTTTGATGTCCTTGTGCTTCAACGATCTATTTTTCTCTCTCAATATGCAGAAAAACCAAAAAGCAAGATGGAACTCAAGTGGGAGCTCAAATGTTAAGAGATGATAATGGTGAGGATGATAATGATCATGATAAAGAATGAATAGAAAACCCTCTTATTTATAACAAAATTTTGAGCTAAATTAGGAATTGGAAAATAATAAAATATTATTGACCAAATCAAAATCTGGCCGTTATGAATACTTTATTATATTTTTTGGAGAAGGAAAAAATATTCAAAATGGCCAAATATCTTTATTTAGAATGTGTTTAAAGTAATTAAAAAATAAAACTTTGTGAGGATTAATAAAAGTGTGAATTTGAAATAATTATTAAATAATGTTCTAACAATTATTCTAAAAATAAAAATAAAGAATAATATATAAATAACGTTTTATTTAATTATTCCAAGGTGATTATGTCAAAGGTGTTAAGAAATAATTATCAAATAATTAATTAATAATTATTTCTAGATGAAATTAAATAAATAATGATTTATTCAATCATTCTCATGGGGTTTTTGAATTTTAATAAAAAATAATTTAATAAAAATGGTTTACTAAATTATTTCTTATGGTGAAAGTGATTTTACCATGGTAAAATTAATCCTACATGGTGTATTTCGATCCACCTTGTATGAAATGGCTATGTGATCATTTTTTGGGTGATAACAATGAACATATTAGTTCATTTACAATCATGCCTACAAAGGTTTTAAAAATGTTCTTTTACCAAACCCATCAATACTACAGTCATCCGCCTTACTGATACCATCCTTACCAAATTTTAAATATTATCAACCTTTTTTAAATTTTAGCCTTCATTATAAATTCCAAAGGTCAACCTTCCTGCTGTGGTCGGTAGTAGTCCTTAAGTTCAACCTCTTTTCCAAGGTAAAAAATTATGGTATCTACAATCTCAAGGGGGTTAGCGAGAAAACCATATGTCACATCAACATATACCATCTTATCATGGTTATGCATGCAATAAACTCATGACCATTCCATCACAATGCTACACCCAACATTCACTTGCACATGCAAACAACTTAAATTACAATCAATAGTCATAGTGCTACAACCAACACCAAATAAGCAATAAATATACAATCCATGATAACAATGCTATAACCAACATCTACAATAAGCAATTATCAAACCACTTGACTCTCTAATAGATACACAAAATATATACCTTCATTTCTTCTTTGATAGAGTCCATCTAGTCCAAGTGTTGAAATTGGAAGCTCTGATACCACTCCGTAGCATATCCCCTACTATCCCTAGCCCTTACTAAGGCTATAAGGGGGTAGTTACTCTAATGAACCAACCTCCAAAATCCAGTTATGGAAACCGGGTCTAGATTTTTTTTACCTTTTTCAACTTCCTCAAAACTTAAAATGGATGACATCGTTGCATTAATTTTGTCAAGACATTTCCAACGATACAAAATTTTCCTCTATCCGACTCCCAAATAAAACTATATAATTGATGAAAGTCTGGTCTATCAGGTCTCGCCTAACTTTCCACGTGGTGCCCACGTGGCTACCTAAGTCAAATTCCATGCCATCACCACATGGAAACTATTGACCTGCTCATGCTAGGTCACAACACATTTTTTACATATCATGCATTTATATTTATATAATATAGTATAAAGGTGAAACCCCCTTTCATACCTTCCAAACGTTGAGTAACCCCCCCACCCCCCACACCCCCTTCTACTACCTCACTCTGGGGAAAAAATACCGACTAGTTCCTTTGCAGTCCTATGTTGAAACTTTGGGGAAGAATGGTTAGGGTTACATGGATTGACACATCATTCGACCATGTCAAACTCTACCTGAGGGTGCTTTCAACCAATCACATGCGGTTACCTCGTTGTGGACCCCTTTCACCATGCCTCACATCATTTCCCCTCACAACTATGCATGTGGGATACACCACCGCCACAACATCCCAGGGATAAAATCCTGGAAGGATTTCATCGTACAACAAACAAAAAAAATCAGGGATGAAGCATTAGGGTGATGTTAACGACATTTATCGTTGGGGTGGTCTCACCCTCCTTGTGGTTCCCCTCCTGGAGTCCCATGTATCACTCATTTATATACCACTTAACCCCAAAAAAACTCTAAATTCGACTGAAATGTGTCATTCCTCCAGGTTTCCATGCCACACTTTGGCAACATCACCTGCCACGTTGGTCATGGGTCCCACTTGTCCTCCAACGTGGGTTAAATTTTAATTTTCACGTTATAAAAATATACAGGTCCTCTGTCAGGTTATGTTGAATGCAGGGAAACTAGCCCCACTGCACTATTTCTTCTCGATGTTTAATCTTGGGAGTTCTATCCTGGCCTCCCTTTGAAACCTTGAGGGAAATTTTATCCAGATTCCATCCAATGACCAAGATTAGAAGGAAGGTACCCACGATGCCACATCATGACGGCATTTAAATCTTGGCGAGTTTTATACCAACCCTTGCTCGAATTATTTGGGGTAATTCTTCCGGGGAAGAAAATTTCCTATCACTTGACGAAGTTTCCTCTCGCATGTTTTCAAGATATCCCAGCACTTGGTCATGGCACTTAGAGCTTGGGCCTCCTTGTTCCTATGTGCCCTAAACTTCCATCCAACGACATATGAATGTGTGTATGTTTGGAGCTTTTCCCCACCCTCAGTGTTTGGTCACAGTGGTTCTATTATATGTATGACCTATTACGATTCAAGATTTGGGCCCTTAACGCGTTAAGGTTCAATCCCTCACAACCACACATATATATGTATTGTTATCCCCCTTTATTTTTCCAATACGACATTGGAGAAATGCTAAAAAATCCTCCAGAATCATGCTCCAAATATAACTTATGCTCCCTCAATCTCTTATTGTCTTCCTATAGCTCAAATTATTCCCTCGTTGAATCACTACACACTGGGTAATTTGCATTGTATTTCTCTCACAACTGTGTCTCTCTACATCCCTTCAAGCTACTCTTATAATCTCTTGTTGATACTTCAACAACCATGATTAACTATACATCAATGAATAATATCAATTTGACTCCATAAATAGAAGTCTTGAGAGAAATCTCGATCATCCTTAATTAGTTAAATTTAATTAACAAGTTTTCCTGAGTTATACTTATGAAATATACAATTATTGGCTAATTAATTTAATTAAGGTGTTTTAGAGCCATACCCTACGAAACCATTTTTGGGTATTGGAGATATCATGTTCCTTAGCCTCTTTGACACCTTAGAGACTAGAACACTTGCCCAATTCTACCAAAATATACAAAAACTAATAGGAATCAAGTGATGGCAATATGAGTGAGGTAGAGCTTATGCTTGGATTTTACCCACGTGCTAATTTTTATGTCCTAGCCATATTTTGCATTGTTAATATTATTTTTATTTTCCTTTTTTTGTGGCCATTATATGCTCTTTCTATTTCTTTTAGCTGCATCAACTTCCCAAGGTACATTTCCAAGCCCTATGGAGGTATGATGATGCGTGGTTCCAAATCCAAATGAACCAGTGGTCAGTTGAACCCAAAGAATGGAGGTGGAATAAAGGCTTGTAAGGTAAGATGGAAAGTGGTAAGTATGGAATAGGGAGATATGGGGATGCTCTACCTCAATCATGGATTCCCAACTAGTGCCCCTCCTATACTTGTTGGGCCATTAGGGGAGGTCCCACTAGACTAGGGTTGGTTGAAAATTAACTCCCCATTAAATGTGAGGGAACAATATCACAACCAAGGCCCTTCTTTCTTCCAGGTTACCCATAATTAATGTTAAATTCCCAAATGAAAACAAACATAAGAATCCAATTACAAAATGAATGAAGTACCTTTTGATCAGAGTTCCACCTTCCAAAATTTTATGTTGCTAAATGGACGAGGAAACATATGTATCATGCAGGTGGTAGAGATATAAATGACACATCATCATCGACTACTAATGTCTCTTAGGGGTTGTTGGTTGTCGATTGGAAGAGATCATAAGAGAAATGTTTTTCCTATGGGGTTATCCACTTTGGGTGGGTAACAAGAAACATCATAGAGTAACTTGTAGATACTTTTGTGTAGTTTCAGTCTCATAAAAGGCCATGTTAATGTCAATTAGTTTTGGGGTTGGATTAGATTTATCTACAATGTTAGAATTGTGAAAAAGTTTCATTTACAGAAAGCAACACTGGGATAAGTTTCACAAGGATAAATAAAATCGTGCTAGAGGGATTATCAATCTAGTTCACTTAGACATAGACCAATGAAAATTGCATCCTATGGTGAGACAAAATTCCTTATAATATCTTGTTAGTAATGCATCAAAGAGAATGTTATTTGGAAAAAAAAACATAAAAGTTTCTTAAAAAGGTGAGATGTGATGATACGTGAGAGTAGTGTGGAAAAAATCAGAAAAAAGTTACGATTTAATTCCCAAAACACAAGTTTTTCAACTAGCCGATTAAATCACCCGTCTTTTTTCCAACTTTTTCAACTTCGAGAAAGTCACGATTTGATTCATAAAGTCATGAATTTATCGAGAGTCGACCAAAAAAGTCAAAATTCCCTTCCAAGCTGCGGTTAAGATGCCAAAAAGGGAAAAATATCAATGATATTTCATTTTGTTTGCTGCAATTGAGGTCTATGGAGAGAGAGGAGGTGTTTGAGCTTTGCCATTGTCCAATATTTTCTAGTTTTGTGGTGTGGATTTGGAAATTTTTCCATCGCTCAACGTGGGATATTCAAGGTGCCGATTTTCTACCGCCAAGTATGTATTTTAATTCTCTCTTATTCTTGGTTACACAAATGGCTTCTTAAATATTTTTACAATTCTATTAGTTTATTTTCTATCTTATTTTTGCTTAGAATCTAGAGTCTAGATCGAATAAAAAATTCAACTTTTAAGAATCAAATGAAAAAAAATCAAACCCTTGTTTAGTGAATTTGTGTGTGTTCAAGTGAGTGAGAAGAGGCATATAAAAATTTAAAATCAACAATTACATTTGTGTTTGCTTCTTATGTGATGGACATTTTTTTAATTTGTTTCAATTTTTTTTTTGCCCAGGTTCAAATTCAAGTTCAAAGTTTCAAACAAAATTCCAAGGGTTTGGGACCTTATGTGGGAATATGGTGAACCTGATACTATACCCAAAACTGGGGGCGTCAATATAATTTATTTGACTTGCAGGCTGTGTGGCAAGCATATGTGAGAGGGTGTCAGTAAATTAAAATTACATTTGGGGAAAATTGTAGGGAAAAATATAGAACTTTGCCCAGATCCATGATATCCATAAATCATTTGACAGTCCATTAAATTTTTTATTGATAAAGAGGATGGAAAAGACACCAGAGAAACATTAAAAATCCAGCTTGTAGGGGCCCCAAGAGTGGGGGTAAGTGAGAGTGGTTCTTAAAAATCACCTTCCACACCCACATGTCCCAACCCCTGAACTTTCAAATCTTTGTTTTTCCCTAGAACCACACCTGGTGCACTACCCTGCATCAAATCAACACTTAAAAAAATGGAAAAGGCAGAAGTTGATAAGTTGGTTAGTAAATGTCTTCTATAGAGTGATTTTTCTTTCAGCATTTCGAAGACAAACCCATTATACCAACCTATTTTGGATGATGTTGCTGTCGTTGGCCTGGGGTACAAAGCCCCTACCTTTGTGGAGTTGAGAGGGCCTCTTATTCAAGATGAAAATACTGATTTCCTTTCTATATTGGAGGAGTTTAGGGCATCAAGGGAAAACACTGGATGCACAGTCATGTCAAATGTTTGGACTAACCAGAAGGGTAGGACTCTTCTTGAATTATTGGTTAGTTGTCCCAAGGGAACATCATTTATGAAATCTGTTGATGCATCTACACACATTAAATATGCACATTTATTATGCGAGTTGCTGGACATCTTCCTTTAGGAAATAGGACCACAAATATTTTTCCAAGTCATATCAGAGAACACTGCAAATTATGTTGCAGCTGGAAAGTTTCTTATAGAGAGGTATCCTAACATGTTTTGGACACCTTGTGCTGCTCATTGTATTGCCTTGATGTTGGAGGATATAGGTAAGATTCCTCTTGTGAGGGATATTGTTTAATTATCCAAGAGCATAACAAAATCTATGTATAATCATGCATTTGTGCTTAGCTTGATGAGAATATTCACCAACAACAAATATTTGGTGAGTCCTGCCATTACATGATTTTCCACTACTTTCATATCTCTTCAGTCTCTATTGAATTCTATGTGGGATGTGAAGAGCATGTTTATTTCACAGGATTGGAGTGCTTTATCTATTAGTCACAAACTAGAGGGAGAGGGCATATACATACTAGTTTCATATGATCATAGCTTTTGGGAAGGATTAGAGGAAGTGTGTTCCATTTCAGAACCTTTGGTAAGGTTTCTTCAGTTGGTTGATGGAGAGAAGCCCACAATGGGATACTTGTATGAGGCCATGGATAGGGCCAAAGAAGCCATTCATGATTATTATGAAGATAAGGGAGACGAGGAGTTAAAGAAACAATAGGTCATGTGGAGAGTGATTGATGAGCGATGGAACAATACCTTCCATCGCGCCATTCATGTTGCAGGTATCTACCTTAAACCCGCATTTTCTTACTCCTCTAGTTTCAAATTTGATGCCGAGGTGATGGATGGATTCTTCACTTGTGTTGAGAGGATGGTGGCATCTAAACAAGAACATGGAGATATTTCTAAAGAAATGGATATATATAGTATGGCAGGTGGAATATTTGGTTTTACCATGGCTATTGAGAATACGACAACCAAAATGTGAGGTAAGCTTCAGTTTGTTTCAAATTTTGACTTTCAATTTTCAACTTTCAAATTTCATAATTCATTATCTCTTCATAATTTTTGCTTCTCATTTTTCTTTTAACTTGTAGGTGCTTTGTGGAGAATCTATGGTGGCAAAGTACCCCATCTCCAAAATATTTCCGTTCGAGTGCTCAACCAAACATGAAGTTCCTCTAGGTGTGAACGCAACTGGAATGTATTTGAAAAAATACACAACAAAAAGCACAACAGGTGAAACAAATTAAAATTAAAATTTTGAATTCATTTGATTATTTTTAATATTTAAATTTTCTAAGTGCTAATTTACAATCTATGACCCTAATACAGATTGGAATCCCAATGCCTCAATGACATGGTCTACGTCTACTACAATCTTCAATTGTGGGTGAGAAAACTTCAGAAAACTCTTGATATGGATTTCATCTCATTGGAAAATATTGATACCTTTTTTGCATGGAGGGTCGAGGCTGAGAGGTCGAAAATGGACTCGATCCCTGATTGGTTAGATGTGGATCTAGAGGCACTAGCGACAAAGGAGGTAGAAGTTGCAGGGGAGGGAGAGGTAATGGTAGAGGCGGAGGAGTAGGGTCAGGAGGCAGAGTAGGAGGAGGATGTGGAGGAGGAGGTGACACCATCTAGGATGGGCAGCAACAAAAATAGAGGATAGAGTCCACTTCTTTTATGTTCTTCTAGAGGGTGACTGAGTCCATTTGTATCCTCGGGGGCAGGGCCTTCTTCCTCTAGAGGAAAAGGAAAAGCCATTCCCTATTCCCATAAAAGTGGTAGAGATCTCAGTGATTGATTACTTTATGACATGGAGATGACTAATGATATACATTTATTATATTTTTTGTTTATATTTTGACTCTTGAGAGTTGAGACTGAGACAAGACTCAAGATTCGAGACTTGATTCACTATTTTGATATATGATTTAGCACTAGACTTCATATACATATTATATATTAGCTTTATTTACATGTTTATGTGGAAATGCATTTATTTGACGTTTTGGATACTTTATATGTTAATTTTTTTTATAAGAAATGAATTTTGCCGACTTTTTCAAAAAACTCCCAACTTTATGGAGTTTTTCAATTTTTGAACCCTTATCGATTTAATCCCAACTTCGAATTTTTCCACATTTCTTGAGAGTATTGGTCTACATAATTCACTGAGTATAGAAGAATGGGATATAAAAATATAACTTACTAACCCCCATACACCTAAATAAAAGAGTAGCTAAATATGTGAAAATAACATTGATTGAAATTGAAAGATGCATGCTTGCATGCAGTAAGTTACAGAATTCCTTTTGGGTAGAAGCAGTGATGAATGCTACATATAATAGAGTTTCCATTATGGTTGTGAACGAAAAAAATCCCAAAATAGGTGGGGATATGGAAAATTTCGTTACTTGAACACTGAAATAAATTTGGATGTCCAACCTATAATATTCCCAATTAGTCCTAAGCTAATGGGAATATTCATTTTTGTTTTGTTTTTCTGTTTCATGAATAAAATTGTAAAGGAGGATCATAAAACTCCAAAACAATAAATAAATCAATGCCAAATGTGAAAAAGGCTATATGTTGGCTATGTAAGTAAGAACCCTTAGGTGTGAAAGGGGCTGAACATTTTGACTGGGTCAACCATGACCAAATCTACAGTGCTGTCTTGGAGGAGTGGCCATCAATGAGGCACCGCGCAGTTTTAGATGGAGATGGCTTATGTGAAAGGAGCTATTTCATTGAAGTTGGTTTAGGGTTTGCAAGATCTCAACTTATAAAATAAAGAGGATGCCAGCATGAGAAGTTTGTTGATGGTATTATATTTTCTGAATATATTGTCTGTTTAGACATATATCATTCTCTTACTGTTTAGCTGAGAATAGTGCTATTTAGCACTGGGTGTTCCTAGTCGAGAATCCCACCTCTTTCCTTGAGAGGCCTCTTGGAAGAGTATTGAATTTCTTGTCCACTATCTGGTTGAAGTCCAAGCTTCTTCTTCCAACTACAACGTAGATCCTGTTGAGGGTTTGGTTGTCTTTGAAAGCTGCAACAATTGGAGGCTAGATCTACTCAAATCTAGACCATTCTAGTGCTCCTTTTCAGTGGGGAAGGCTTCTATCCCATTGGAAAGAGAGTATTGGATCAGTGGAGCTACATTTTCAGATCTTGGCATGTGGCCAAACATATCTTAAACCCTACAACATAGTATTGCTTCCAGAATTGTGTTATTCCTGTAGGTGTTGTTGCAGGGAGTTTTTTCACATTACTTGGAGAGTTGGTTTTCAAGTGTTGGGGATCTTCCCTTGGCTATGAAGATCTATTCAATAAAGATATATTTCTTGTCATATCAGATCTGATCTGAATACTATTCTACAATTTTGAATATCTGAATCATTTTGCAGATCTGCAGACTTAGATCTTAGATCTACAGCTTATACTTGATGGAATGTTGAAAACCCCAAGGGGATATGAAAGAGGAGCCTATCTAGTGTATGGATCTGTTATAGATCTAAAATTTCATGCACATATATGCTCTAGATCTGAAGTGTAATCAATAGTTGTTGCAACCTAATAAAATAATGTTGTCAAGGCAGTTTCTGTTCATATGCATGGTTGTAGTACCTCTTTTGAGGAATTTATTTCATTAGAGACTTCTATTTTCTTTTTAAAATATTATGAGCCTCATTGTACATTCATTTTGTTGTTATAAACACATTTAGAAGTTCTCCATATTGGCCTCCTTCTCTTACTTGGGTGATCTGCATTATTTCTCTGCATAACTGTTATATATTGCTGCATTTCCCATTTGGGAATATTACAGTGGCATCAGAGCATCATCTTGGAATAGCCTGTGCATTCTAAAAAGCCAATATGTCTTCAGAAGAAGAATAACCTATTACTAACAGAGAGAAGAGGTATCTAAAGAGAAGACAAAAGAAATTTGATTACACCAAAGATAATAAAGACAAACAATGAAGACATGGGTAAACCCCTTTATCTGGAAGAATGAAAGGGAAAGAGTTCTCAAAAAATCTATTCCAAACTATGCATGAGCTGAAAAGAGAAATCAGGGAAATGAGGAAGGAAGGACTTGTAGATCCTTTGTAGAGATTTTCTCATGAAGAAAGCCCCAATTCTTCATATTATGTGTGTGATCATTCAGCCACACAATCAGATTTACAGCGTTGTAGCATGCCTACATTCCTACCAAGAGAAGAAGCAGAAGGAGAGACACCAAAGGAGGAGACTCTTGGTGACTATCTCCAAGAATATGAATCTCAGTCTATAAGATTCAAGGAGCATCTAATCTTCCCATATTTTTGTCAAATTAAAGAAGAAATAAGATCTAGTAAATAAAATAGAAGAATAGGGTGCATGTAGCACACTTTGGATAGGGTCTTTCTACCTACTTTTGATGGATCACCCAAGAGCTCAGCTAAGTCTTGGGTAAGGAAGCTATACAACTATTTCCAGCTGCATCCAGTTTCAGAAGAATAAGCCATAAGAGTAGTAGTGTTGCATATCCAAGGTAAGGCTTATGCCTGGTGGTTATTTAAATCTTCTTCATTGAAAAATGCAAATATCTCTACTTATTCAAAGTTCACTAGGAGGTTAGTGAAAAGATTTGATTTCAAAAAATATGAAACTTCCTTGGTTGAGCAAACCAAGCCCAAGAATTCAGAACCTTTGCATGAGTTGGAAGGGTCCATGAAGCCAACTCCATTCCAGAACATTTTTGAGGGGATTAAATATCTGCCACATAATTTGCCAAGGGAAAAGGCCCCACTTCAACAAGAACTTTCTTCTCAAGAATAAGCCATGAGGATTCTTTTTTCAAGAGGAGATCAAGAAAAATTATCTCTTAATGATGAGGCATTCTCCATTGATGAGGACAAGGAAGAGAAAGAGATGGAAATATCCTCTAGTGTTGTGACAGTAGGAGGAGGTCTACTTCTATTGGGAAGATGGGGGTGAAACAATTGCTTCCAGGGAGCTCTTGTATCCTTACAAGAAGCTCCCGGTGATCTGCCACAGAGAATGAGAAGCATGTGTATGATGATAGACAATGAGACAAAAAAATGGAGGAAATGTGTTCCAACATTTATACAATTTTAGGAACACACATTGTTAGTATGAATCTTTCGTCGTAAAAGATCACTTTAGCTACACATAACAAATAGCCCTAACATCGATTATGGTTGCCAAATATCTTTAAATCTACAATCAGGTGATCCAAATAATGCTGCACAAATCTAGATCTAAGCATAAAATACATTAAGCAGATAAAGTAAAATGTGGCTCCATGCATCCAATAGACAAGACAAGAACGATGTATTTGAAAGAATTTTTTATATTATATTGAAAGGGGGCACCTGAGAGGAAAACAAGAAAGGTGTTTTCCGGTTCTCCTCAATGGGATGGGTTCTTGACAGTCCTCGGTACTTCAGATCTAGAATCTCTCTCTCTTGTTGGTGTAGAAAACCCAGACAAACATAGAACTCAATGGGAGCTCACAAGACAAAAATGGAGAAAATGTGACCAAGTGTATAGATCCAGAGTGATCTAATAGGCAACAAAAGGTGACTAATGAATGGGGAAAACCCTTCTATTTATAACAAAATATTGGGGCGATCTAGAACTTGGTGCATGAATAAAATATTATTAATCAAATTCTAGAACCACCCTTTAGGAATATTTTATTATATTTGTTGGAGGGAAAATGATTTTTGACTTGGGTCAATTCCTTTATTTATAAATAATAAATAAATAAGTGATTTATTTACTATTTTAAGGAAATGGTGGGAATATAATTAAATAAATAATTATTTATTTAATTATTTATAAATGATTTAGTTAAATTTAACTAGGAATATTATTTAAATAGGATTTAAATAACTTATTCCTAGGAAATAATCAAATAAATGAGGATTTATTTAATTGATTTCCTTGTTTTGGGTTAAATATGACCAGGAAATATAAACAAATATAGATTTTTTTATTATTTCCTTTTGGGGTTTCCTGTTTAGACCATAAACAACTCAATAAAGGTGTTTTACTAAGTTATTTCACATAGTGAAAGCAATTTTACTTAGGGTAAAATTGGTCTTACATGGTGTACTTGGGTTCATCTAATGATAATAGGTTAGATGACCAAAAAATGGTGTAACAGATTTCCCCCCAACGTACGAGTGTTAGGAGCAAATCATATGACCGAAGTACGTTGTAAGAACTCAATCACTAGACATCAAGAGGGAAGTCAGAGAGAGAAATGTAAGGTAGTCTAATGTGCTAAAGGACTAGACCTTGAGGAGACGAGACTTACAGGTGCAACAAGTCTCTAGTTTATGAAGTGGTACCTGTGCGAAAGGCGGCGGGGGAGGCATACCTATGCCCGCCGAGACAAAGTACAAAAGAATAGTATGTCCAGTAAACAAGGAACCGAACTATAAAGTACATGCTGGCATAAATACGAGCCAGAAAAATAGAATGATGAATCCCACATACATGTTGTGCCTGGAATAACAGCCAGGACTTATACAATAATATTTTAGTACATGAGATACAAATACAACCCAAATGCCCCCTATACACGGGGAAGGGCTTGCAAAATCTGACTGATACATGCAAATCGAAAAGGCGTTGTAAGCGGCTAAGGCCGACATCATCAAATGTAAGGAGTTGCATCAAAGGCTGAAATGAAGAAGTCATCCGGGCATGTGGGGGGCTACCTGCAGGGCCACCCCCTCATGAGGGTTGAGACATCTCACACACACCCAGGAATCACCAATAGCTGTTGCTGCATCACTGGACCATCAAGTATACGGATCACGATCATGCTGAAAGGATCTCGAACCAAGGTACACCGCCCTCTAGACCTGGCTTCTGGATTAAATGAGCTGATGTTGACAGAAGGAGGTCCGCCATAGGTGAGGTAATAAGGGATCCCCAACTAAGGCATGGGAGAAAATAGTAGAGAGACGAATAGATGAACACTAATGATGATGATGAAATGGGGGAAGATCCAAAGGGGACCATAAAAACATGATTACAAGATGGAAACTCATGACGAACATCAACATGAGCATGGAAAAGTATGGAGGCCAAGTGGTGCCCCTAGTATGAGTGTTGCAAGTGAAGAAATTCGATTTTGAGGAGGGTTATGGTTGAGGGGCATAGGTGCCCCCAAGCATGTTGTGGTCATGCCAAAATGTATAAAGGGGAATCTAAACACATTTTAATGATGTGGTGTGCCATTTTTTTTCGTTATGGTTATGCAGTATGAGAAAGGAAATGGAGGATTACCAATCTCTTTTAGTACTACATATATGAATCAAATGGACTTTAAGTTTCCAGGTTGGCATACCTGGTGTCACTATCCCAAAGAGAGGATTTAAAGATAATGAACTGATGCTCTCCTAGAAAACCCATAGGTTGGTCAACAACAATGCCTAAGAGACTGGGTTGCTGATGTAAGATGAAGGAACGATAAGGGGTATCATCCCTAGAGTGATCTGAAGTGATATGGGACTCTAGAGGTTCGTCTAAATGTGGAAGAATAATGGTACTAAAGTCGACATGACTAGATACACTAGGAGAGTTGTGGAGAATTACTTCTCCTGGTCTCTCAAATATGGGTGCCCCCTTACCCAAACATGGGGTTTCAATGTAATGGCCACGAGGTGTATGTGGTGCGAACGCATGGGTTCGATGTAAGGGGGAATAGATAAAGTTAGGGGTGGGGATTTCTTCCATAATGTCGTCATCGTGATAGAAGATGGGGTGACTGGTGGAAGAAAGACCACCTGACGCGGCGAAGCTACCTGACTCATCATCATGAGAAGAGAGGTTCACATGCACATCGTCACAAGGGGTGATAGAAGAGTAAGTAGATAAAGGATCTACCAATTTTGAGCCTGTGTGGTGATCGGGGCCGAAGGAAGGTCAAGCGAAACAATGGTGGAGGATTCAAAGGGAATGTTCCCCGAGGGTAATGTCCTGCGGATGATGATGTAGAATATGGTGGAATTGGGTTCATCTAATGATAATAGGTTAGATTACCAAAAAACTGTAACACACACTGTGACAGTTCAGTCCTTTGTGATCAAGACCCTTGACACCAAGGATATGTTGGGTGTTCATGGGTTAACTACATATGAAGGAAGCACCTTAGACTGTGAGATCTTGCAGAAGGTAGGAGAATAAGAACAGAGGAAGGATCACAATGCTAACATGACAGGAGGTGACCCACTATTACATCGAGGAAAAGATGGGTAAATTGCTCCAATCAGAAGCACTTTTTCATCCTTAAGAGTGATACCCCATTATCATGAGACTTCCACACAAAAACCAGAGATGAATTTGCGCAGTGGAAGTAGGGATATGATGGTCCCATCTGTTATGCACATGGGGATGATCCATGAGACATCATTATCTTGTGGTAAATCACCTAGGAGACCACCTAATTCAGATTTGGTGAAAGATGTTCCATACCTTAATGTTCCATTCATAGATCCAAGAAGGAAGGGAGCATTAGAAGAACATACCGCGGCGCTGAGAGTATTGGGAAAGCTCAAGGAGAAGGAAAATATTATCCCCTTATCACCATTATCCACTCTCCCAACTCATATTGTGCTGAGAAGAGATGTTGCAAGGATGAAAAATGACACCATCATGGAGCAAGGAGGGCAATCCTTGATTATGAAGAATCAAAAGATAATCTCATTTGGAGAGAAATCTTCCATACATGATAGGAGATGGTGGTCACACATGCATACTTTGGCAAGACCAAGGAGGTTTTGGATAGATGATAGCATTCCATGGGAGACTAACTTCCAAGAACTTCCATTTCCATTTAAGTAGGTGCATATGCAAGACGGGAAGCAAGGAAGGAATAGAAACCTTCCATATTATACCTTTGGCATGGAAGATGTAAAGGAGGAGAGAAATGGGAGATATGGCCTTCCAACATACAACTTTGGCATGGGAAATTGAAGGATAAGAGAAGAAACATGGAAGAAATTTTAGTTGACACATTATCAGTGTTGTCATTGTTGGGGAGATTAGATCCATATTGTAAATCTCAACTATTGGTGGAATATTCCAAGGATCTTTACACATGCATGATTCTTGATGACTTACTACATGATAAATCTATTTCATTCACGATGGAGTCATCTATGATCATGGTAGGATCTTCTTATCTAGAGCCTCCAAGCTCAAGGAGAAGTTGTTACAAGGAGCCTATGAAGAGTTGTGTTTCAGCCAAACATATTCCATGAAGCTCAACAACATCATCTTGAGGAGCTACTATTAGGAGGGATTTGAAGAAGAACTATATCAGCATTGTCAAAGATGCATGTACCATGTGGAGATGGAGTAGCAACATAACTCTATGGAAGAGTTAAATCAACCCTCTCTTTCTCTTTTTGAGGAAGGGGATAGATCTATGCACCTCTCCATTTATATGAGGAGGATTGTTGGTGAAGAACATGCTCTTGTAAAACATGTATTATATTCTGATTGTATGCATTCTTTCACCATTTTTATGCAGTCCATGGCTCCAAGTAGGATTATTATATCTTGTAAACTTCATGGCCAATATTGGGCCACAAAAAATTCTGCATTTGGCCACTGCCTTGATGAAAAAAGGGAGGTTTTGCAACATGATGGGTGCTTCCCTAAGGCACCAAATATATATCACACTTTCAGCCATGGTGAGATGGTATGGGCAACAAATAAGTGGTGGGAAAACCACTTACCACATCTATATCTTATGTAGGCAGGAGATGCACTGTGCTAGTTCCACATGTGGGACTATGACCCCCCTCCATATGCACAAATTTCTGTTTGCATATATGTTGTTTTGATCCCCTGCATTGATGTTGTACTTTACATTTTATGGGTATGTATGGAGGGAGGAGAGAAGGTATGTATGTGCCCTATGGGATGGATATTCTCCATGTACCTTATGTTACATGTTTCAGGGGTAACATTGGGCAAACCATGTTTGTTTCATGTGATCTATTGTCTCCTTATGGGATGGGCTATTTGCACCTCATGAGAAATTTGGAGGAGAAATTCATGGAGGGATGGATTGGTGAACACTTAGCTCATGGAGGAAGCTTATCACATGTTTGTGTCACCAATGGAGGAGGAAAAGAGTTACAACACTCACCTTATCAGTTGCTTGAGGACAAACAACATTCTGGAGGGGAGGACTGTAATATTCCCTGCAATTAGTCCTAAGCTAATGGGAATATTCATTTTTGTTTTGTTTTTCTGTTTCATTAATAAAATTGTAAAGGAGGATCATAAAACTCCTAAACAGTAATAAATCAATGCGAAATGTGAAAAAGCCTATATATTGGCTATGTAAGTAATCACCCTTAGGTGTGAAAGGGGCTGAACATTTTGACTGGGTCAACCATGACCAAATCTACAACACTATATTGGAGGAGTGGCCATCAATGAGGCACAACGCAATTTTAGATGGAGATGGCTCATGTGAAAGGAGCTATTTCATTGAAGGTGGTTTAGGGTTTGCAAGATCTAAAATTATAAAAGAAAGAGGATGGCAACATGAGAAGGTTGTTGATGGTATTATATTTTCTAAATATATTGTATGTTTAGACATATATCATTCTCTTGTTGTTTAGCTGAGAATAGTGTTGTTTAGCACTGGGTGTTCCTGGTCGGGAATCCCACCTCTTTCCTTGAGAGGCCTCTTGGAAGAGTATTTCATTCCTTGTCCACTATATGGATGAAGGCCAACTTCTTCGTCCAACTACAACGCAGATCTTGTTGAGGGTTTTGTTGTCTTTGAAAGCTGCAGCAAGTGGAGACTAGATATACTCAGATCTAGACCATTATAGTGCTCCTTTTCAGTGGGGAAGGCTTCTATCCCATTGGCAAGAGAGTATTGGATCAGTGGAGCTACATTTTCAGATCTCGGCATGTGTCCAAACATTTCTTAAACCCTACAATGCAATATTTCTTCCAGAACTACGTTATTCCTATAGGTGTTGTTGCAGGGAGTTTTTGCACATTACTTGGAGAGTTGGTTTTCAAGTGTTGGGGATCTGCCCTTCACTATGAAGATCCATTGAATAGAGATCTATTTCTTGTCATATCAGATCTGATCTAAATACTATTGTACATTTCTAAATATCTGAATCATTTTGCAGATCTGCAGACTTAGATCTTAGATCTACTGCTTATACTTGATGGAATGTCGAAAACCCCAACGAGATATGAAAGAGGAGCCTATCTAGTGTATGGATTTGTTATAGATCTAAAATTTCATGCACAGATCTACTCTAGATCTGAAGTGTAATCAACAACTGTTGCAGCCTAATAAAATAACGCTAGTCTGTTGTCATAGCCTTGGGCATTATTGTGTAGCAGTGTTCTTTATGTTTCATGTATATGTTCTCTTGAGGCTTGTTTTGGCCTGACTAGAGTGATTATTTCCTCAAGGACCTGTATACATTTTTCTGTTGTGATCTTAATATGATGGCTATATGATCTTCTTACACGCGATGTGTTGATTTATCACTGCTATTTCTAGTTTCGTGTTATATATTGCTGCTTCCCCATTTGGGAATATTACAGTGGCATCAGAGCATAATCTTGGCTTAGCCTAAGAATTTCAGCCAATATGCTATAAGAAGAAGAAGAGAAGAAAACGAGATCTATAATGATGGAAGGAATGAGCTTTGTCTCATCAATTTTTAGATCTATGAAGAACCTCCCCAAGGAGGTCAAGCAGATGAAAGAAGAGAGATGCAATGAGACCTCAAAAGGGTTTCAAGGAGATGAAGGTCCACGTACTTCCTATTAGCAGAAGAAAGAACCAGTGTTGCATAGAGCTCCAAAGAAATACACTATGCCCTTTTCATTTGAGGAAGAATACAAGAGGCATGGAGATGGAGGACACTTGGAACATGAAATTATTAGTGAATACCTAGCAGAATATAAGTCTCAACCTAGAGCTTTCAAGGAGAATCTAACTCTCCCACCGTTCATTCAGCTCAAGGAAGAAAGAAGACCTTGCAACAATAGATTCCTATTTCTTACATTTTATGGGTCATCCACATGTACATCAAGAGCTTGGGGAATGAATTTGGATGCAGAAAGAAGTTGTTGAGATTGCAGCACTGCACCTTGAGGGTGAAGCAAGAATTTGGTGGTTCAGCCATTTGAGTCATGCAAGAGTGACTGCATATGTACATTTTACTCAAAGGTTTATCAAGAATTTTGACAAGAAGAAAGCAGAGGAGAAGTGGCCATCACCACCACTTGCTGCAAGAGCACTTGCATCAAGAGAAAGAACCCTTGCAACTTTGCAAAGTGGTCTTGATCTCTTGACATGTAGAGTCCCATGCACTATTTTGGAGATGCACGAGGAGGAGGAGACTTATATCAGAGCTGATACAACCATAGAGGAGCAACCATCATCATCAGTAGTTGAAGAAGTCATCACACTGGAGGAAGGAACCCTTGTAGTAGTAAAAGATGTTCCCAAGGTTTTCCAAGGTATGCATATGTTTCCACCTTCTGTTATTTCAGCACATCTTATGGAGGGTTGTGGGAATATGCCATTGCATGACCAAGGGTCAAAGTACATTGTTGATTTGGAGCAACAGACTATCACTGTGCTAAGCAAATTTGAGTTGTTCAAGGAGGGGATAAAAAATAATCCTGGTTATTCATTATTGAGATGCACACAACTCCTGGGGTTGGAGTGTGGATTGCAGGAAGATAGGATGAGCATTGTCCTAAATAATCCAATACAAAACTATATGTTCAACATTGAGCATGAGCATGAGACAAAAAATACACCATTATGGAGATCAACAACGCTATCATTGAGCAGCAGTGATGAGTTGGGGGCCCAACTATTATTGGAGCATTCTCATGACCATTTTAATTGTGTGATATTGGATGGGCAGATGATTGATGAGAGGCATCTTACCTTTCATTGTTGTGATGGATATTTCTTGATGAGCATTTCACAGCTCAATGAGAAGCCTTTGCCTTCAGCATACTTGGATCCCTATCGATTCAACATGGTAATTGATGAGTGGGTTTCACTTGAGATCTCCAAGGGATTTCATTTCAACATCCCATGAAATGAAAAGGTAGAAATTTTAAATGGGAGGATGGTATTCTCCATTGGAGGAGTACCAAGATGGAGCATGGTAGGAGACACCCACACTTGGATGAATAGGTGGGGATGCTAAGCAAGATGTCGGTGAGTCACCTACATATCTATGACACAGGGCAGTATGAGGCTTGGCTGCATTGGCTACTCTTGAAAGAGTTTGGCCATCATGTGACATATTCTTCTTCTAAGGATATGTTGGTGGATGTAACATGGCCTGGCACTTGCATCATATGGCAGCAGGGATTTTGGGTGCATTTTGTTGGTATGACATTCTTCATGTCAATCATCATATTTTCACCTCATGAATTGTATGATGGAGGTGTGAGGGGGAAGCAAGAGCTATTGTTTTTTTGGCTACTCTTGGGAGAGTACGGGCAAGATTTATCCCATACTTGGCATGATATTTCAAGAGAAAGGGATGGCACGATCAAAGTGCAAAGAGGCTACCCTTCAGCATTAGAGGATTAGGGGGTACTTCCATAGAGGAAGGAGACTCCCACACATAGTAGCATGATGGTGGATGAATTTGGCATATGGCATGTCAAAGAATAGATTCATGGAGTGGCAAGAGCCTTACCACTAAGGCCAACAATGCTGTCACTTGGGAGTATGCATATATTGATGGAGTGTTCCAAGGGGAGTATGCATCCCTTCATTTTTTATATCTTTATGAGGATATTCTCTTGGGAGGGCTCATCCATGGACCTCACTTTTAACCTGCTCACTATGCATGGTAAGAAATGTATTTATGTACTTATTGATCATTTCATAAAGTATTTTCATCTTCTCACCATCTATGTACAGTGCATTGCTCCATAAGAGGGAAAGATTATCATTGGGTCTCATGGTCATTCTAGGACCAATATTTGTGCTGGAGATAACCATTCTTTGCACAACCTTGGGCATGTGTGATTTTATTCTTATTATGCTCAGCTGATATATAATGCCATTTACTACCTCATAGTAGATGAGAAAATATGCACAGCTAGCAACTTGTTGGGGGACACCTTGCTACTTGATGTTATAAAATAGAAGTTGGTAAAACTGCACAGTATCCACTGGAGAAACCATTGGTACCATCCAAACTTGCACATAAACTTTAGTGTTCTTCTGATTTGGATACCATATGGTGATGATGTACCATTCACTTTGTATGGGATGGTTTGGGCCAGCATGATTCATGACTCTAGAGAGAGGATCTTTGAAGATCCAGTCTTCTTCTTGCCTCTTGAGGGAAACAACATTGCAGCCCAAAACCAGCAGCTACTCTACACTTATCATAAGTGGAGAGAGAGACAACATGAGATGGAAAATTTGGTCTATCAAGTTTAGCAATGCAGCCCACCTTCTTTGCAGAAGCCTAAGGTGGAGGAAATTTTTCACGAGTTACCATTTTGGAGGGTGGCTCATTTTGTATGGATGATAGCTTGGGGATGGGAGATTCACATGGGAATGATATTTCCCAACATACTTCAGATTCCATGCCTTAACAAGACCTCTAGACAACACATTGTTGCATCCATGGGTGTTTCACTTCTACATGATGATAGTTATTTGGGATGGTTACCAAAAGCTAACTTGCATACTTGGGAGGGGCAACTTGGAGATTTATTGATGAGACCAAATCTTGTTCCTTGGAGGAGTTTATCATATGAGGATGCTACAGGAGGAGGAGAGGAGGCTCTTTAGTTCTATCCTTGCAGTTGCTTGAGGACAAGAAATATTTGGGAGGGGAGGACTGTAATATTCCTAAATTATCATGCAGTTAATTGGAATATTATTTTTTCTCTTGTCATTTAATTAGATGAATAAAATGGGTAGGGAGGCCCATAAATATCTTTAGTAGGCATAAAATCCCTCTTAATATGAAAAGGGATCATATTAATAGCTGGATAAAGCACCCTCATGTGTGAACAGGGGCTAATGCAAGTGGACAAGTTCAACTTTGACCAAGTCAACAACATTGGTATGGAGGGAGTGGATCATAAATAGAGACAGTGCAATGTGAATGGGAGGAAGATTCCATGATGGTGGAAACCCTAATGAGTGGGACCCAAGGTGAGAAGGCTCACATTTTTTTATAAGGAGGGAAAGGTAGTCATAGTGAGGTATGTTATTGATTATTGATTTTATGTTCTGCATGACTATTTGCATTCTTCAACTGTTTAGTTGAGATTGTTGTGTTGTTTAGCACTGGGTGTTCCCGAGCGGGAATCCCATCCCCTTCCTTGAGAGGCCTCTTGGAGGAGAATTTTACCATCATTTCCACACATCCAAAATTCCGGCCAAGCGTCAGTCTTCATCTATAGCGTAGTTTGTGCAGAGGATTGTGTTGTGTTGCAGGGTGTTGCAATGGAGGGTTGAGAAACCCACTTCCAAAGCTAGTTTTTCAGAGGAGGAAGCATTATTCTCTTTGGGAGATTAGCAAGGTAGGTTATTGAGCTTTATTTCACATCTTGGCACCAGGCCAACATTTTCCCATCATCTACAGTGTAGATTCCCTATTTGACTGTGTTATTTCAGTGAGCATTTGCAATGGAGGTTTCAGTGCTTGATTTGGAGGGTGAGATCTTCAGTGTTAGGATTAGCCTTTCACTTGAAGGATATTTTGGAGGATATCTATTCATTATCCATATCATCTACAACCATATTTTTATAGATATTTAGTAGCAGCTGTTATTCAACCCTAGGGTTGCATTCCAGCATTTTGGTATTTTTTTATATTTCAGGAAACCCTTTCCAGGTTATCTTGAAAATGTGTTTGGGAGCTTAGATCTCTGTTCTCGACAACATATAAGCCCTATAGTTGCAGATATGTGTATTGACACTTTTTAGCAGAAGATGTACCTAATAAAACTACGTTGTCATAGCCTCAGGCATTATTGTGTAGTAATGTTCTTTATGTTTCATGTACATGTTCTCCTGAGGCTTGTTTTGGCCTGAATAGAGTGATTATTTCCTCAAGGAATAGTATACATTTTTCTGCTATGATCTTAATATGATGGCTATATGATATTCTTAAATTTTATGTGTCGATTTATCACTGCTATTTCCATTTTGTTCATATATTGTTGCTTCCCCATTTGGGAATATTACAATATGGAGGTCTGATGGTTGCATGGTGTGCATGCTGATTTATAAAAGATATTACATGGATGCTTTTCTAAATAAGTACTAGTCACATGTTGTAGATAAGGTATGGGTCACAGTTTGGCAGAATGTGAAACAAAACAAGAGTGTGGTGCGAAGGATGGTGTTGTGAGTACCTGTTTGGTTGCAAACATTATCGATAAATGTCTATTGAAATCTAGAGATAAATCAATGCATGGATCATGAGTCCTGCACCTATTCATGAGTAGAAATGGACCGCATTGCGTTTGGGGTAGAAATGTTGATTTTTCATATGATGGATGTTGATTTGATACAAATAAATCTAATTTGATGTCCATTAATGGAAGAAAATTTTGTTGCAGTTTCTTGAGTGTGAAGTACATGGCCTATGCAAGGAACTATGTTACTTTGAGAACGTGAAAAAGTTTTGTAGCCTTGTTTTGGGTATGTCAAGTTGTTCCATGTACGTATTTTCTAAAATGAGCTAATGGATTGTACTCAACATCAATGTTCACTGGAGGATCCAACTATGTAATGAAATGTTCAAGTAAAGGAAGATTGTAAGGCCATAATAGCTAAACATTAAAAACTAGATGTTTTTTCTGAAATTCATCTTGGTGGTAAAACTAGATGAAAGCTTACCCTTCTAGAGGTGGGGGTTCTTTGTTGAATTAGAGAATTTGGATCTAGATGAATGTGAAACTAATAGAGATAGTGTTATCATAGGTTTTCATATAGATATAATATACTATTTGGGTGCTCAACTTGATGCCAGGCCAATATGAGTGGTAGAGCACAAGGGAAGCTCATGTGTGCAAAGTGAATCTACAACAATTTACATCATTTAAAGAATGATTACATTTTTCATTAGTGATATGTTAGAAGTGTGTAGTAGGTAATGACATGTATAATTTACCCAAATGTTTTAAGGGCCACTTAGCAAGAAATAAATACAACATACATGATGAAGAACTGCCTAATTGTGTTGCAATTTTTTTGGATCTCCTCCAATGAAGAGAATTCATGGGGATTTTGAGGAAGAAATGCATAGTTTTCATTGGTTGGGAATTTCTAAGTATTCCAAAAAAGTATCAAATTATACAACAAAGATTGTAACAAGCTTTTTTTGTGCAACAATGGATACTAGTATGGCCATAATAGTTTACTATTGATGATTGACCATTTAGTTGATAGAAGTCATTTTGGTGTTTAAGTGACTAAATTATGGCATTATGTCTTGAAACCAAAAAAAAAAAATTATGGAAGTTTGGACAACATGTCATAGATTTCCAAAGGTATGCTATTGCACATTACCTCATCTTCCTAATGATAAATTGTGTACTAGAATGCAGATCAATTGGATTGGGACAAGTTTTTTTAGATTTATCAACCGTTTATTTCCTAAGGAAAAATTTCATTTATATATAAAATTTTTCTTCTACCTTCAAGATTTGGGTGGTATTCCTTCACTATATAAAAGATACCTCATAAATATTTTCCAAATTAACCCATAATAAATCCTCTCTAGCTTCACTTTACTTCTCTTCTCAATTGCAAAAATCTAGAAAAGCCAAATCATAGTTAAAAATATGATCTACATAATTGAACCATGGGCAGAGGTTTCAATATGATACAACTAATAGAAACCTCCAAGGTTTATAGTAATACTAAGGTGGTGGAAATATTTCAACACTCCAATTGGTTGGTGTATTTTAACAAACTCGAAGGGCATGATGATGAGATAGTTATGGAATTTTCTCTTAATTTTCAAAATGTGAGATAACAAGAATGTGAAACAATAGTTAAGGGTATGGAATTACATGTTAATGATTCCTACATCAATATAATTTTAGGGTTACCTATTGATGGGTTCCCAAAGTGGTATCCTTTTAGCCCCCATTCAACACCTTTTTGAATATTTATTTCCAATAAAAATACCATCTTATAACTCATTTTGTTTAGAACAATGCATTTTTAACCTAAGGTACAATATTTCTTTGATTATGTCACTTTTACTGTTCATTCTTATGTATTAAGGAAAGAATCTGTGTTTTATGCTAAATAGTGAGAATCCATGAGAAACACTCAAGATAGACTCATACATATACACTTGGAGACGACAATAAAGGATTCGGAGAAGTTCAGTTGTTGTAACACCTTTACGTTGCTACAACACCATCATTATGTGTTGTTGCAACACCCTATATTGTATGGATTCAACACCCCAGATTGCATTGTTGCAACACCTCCAACAAGTCATTGCTGCAATATGCCACTAGCACATTTGGCCCAATTTTAAATGGCCAAAATGTCGCTCTTGCGACATATAGGCGTCCCAAGAGCGACACTTTGAGTTGGGGCGAAATTTCATTTCCTTTCCCGTCGCAATTCCAACACTTCTAAAAAGTTTCGGTAGAGCGACACTAATTCCGACGTTTTTTTGGTAGTGTCACAATTCCGACATTTACAAATTTGCTTCACTCTTCCAACGTTTACAAATTGTCATTGCTCTTTCGATGTTTACAAATTTTCGTCGCTCTTCCGACATTTACAAATTTCAGTCACTCTTCCGACGTTTAAAAATGGTCGTCGCACTTTTGACGTTTATAAATCATCGCCGCTCTTCTGACATTGACAAATTTCCATTGCTTTCTGACGTTAACAAATATTTGTCACTCTTTCGACGTTGAAAAATTTCCGTCGCTCTTTTGACGGTTACATATTTCTACCGCTCTTCCGATGGTTACATATTTACAGTATCGTCATAATACAAACCACAACAAATGAGTATGGAAAAAAAAATGTCGGAGAATGCATGTGTTGGTTTATGTTCAAATTTTCTTTCTAGGTTCCTAGAGAAGAATTTTATGGTATAACACAAATTCAATGTGTTCTATGTGATTTTTATTGTATTTGAAAATTTAGATCGCTTCTGAGACATAAGTTTCAACCATAATAAAATAATGCACTAGGAATCGTTGGCTTTAGAGGGAGTGCTAAGGAACTTGTTAGATAATTTGACAGGGTTTATTTGAGGGAGTGTTGATCAACTTCAATGGGAACTAGCACTGATTTATATGCTTACTTGGATGTTGCCCATATTAGCTCAGAGAAAGGGAGCTAGTTCCTCGATCTACTGGTAAAGAATTCATTAGTTGAGTTAATGCCTTTCTTGAAAAGCCTTAAGGCTGAGATGTAGGGAGACTCGAACAAAAGCTTTCCCCCAAACTTCACAAGAGGGGATGACCACAACTAGTGACCATTGAATGGCATGACATATCTAAGAAATTAATCCTTCTAGGAAATAAAAATCTTAACAACCTCACAAGCCTTCCAAATTCTCTCCAAAAAAAAAAGTACTAACAAATTTAACTTGAGAAGGGGGGATAAAAATCCCTGCCATGTATGCTTCCTGAGTGGTAAGACTTGATTGATTTGGCACAGGAAATGGACCTTTCAATCGTCACTCCCATTAACAACTCGAATCACCCACTTGGCACATAAGGTTTGCACCTAAAGTTAGGTTGATGATACCCAGAACAACCAACTCTTGAGGCACACAACACGACACCTAATTAATTATGTGGAGTGCCTTCCTTTTGTCACTCTTAGACCATAATAAATTTCATATATTCTTCTCTAATATTGCATAAGTTATTTTAGAGTTGACCCAACATGAAGAGTAATGGGTTTTAGACAGAACCTTCATATAAATTCAAAATTTAGTTGCCAAGGATGAGTGCTTAACGATCCCTTGATATGTTCATCTAAAATTTCTGGACCACCACCTCCAATAGATGTTGAGGAGAAAGTTAGAATCCTAGAAGGTGAAAGGGATGATCAACAACCTAAAAACTTGGCCAGGTTTGGTCCAGCCCATTTTTGAAAGGCTGGCTATGTTAGAAAATTATATATTACAGAGAAATGCAACACATAAAATATGCGGAAAGCACAAGCACACAAAACACATAAAACTAGAGAGACAAAGATATATGTGGTTCACCCAGTTTGGGCTACGTCCACCCCAAACATCTAGTCCTTCCTTTCTATTATCCAGCAAAATGAAGAGACACAAGCTACAGTAGATCCGCTGTAATATCCTTTGTTCTCTCTCACAGTCTCCCTATTTATTTCTCACTCTAAGAATACAAATACAATCCACAACCGCAATACAATACCCTCATACAAAGTGAGGGGTTGCCCTCTAGGGAAAAAAACCCTAAACTAAACATAACTTCTACCGTCATAAAATCTCCCTAATGAACGGCCCAAATTGACTAGAAATTACTATACTTTTACAAGGCAATTTTACATCTGTTTTTAGCTTTGGGGTTGCTACCCCCGAAACCCCCCGCCAGGGGAGGGCTCCATAAAGTCGCAGTCGTCCCCCCCTAGACCCCCAAGGTAGCATTTAATTTCGAGCGGAGTTGCCACCCCATTAAGGTACAAGGGTCCAAAATAAACAAGATGATAAACACTGTGATACAAAATAAACAAGATAATCAGGCTCCACACCCAACAATCTCCCACTTGGAGACTGATTATAGCAACTGCACCGCTGCTTCATTTGCTGGACAATGACTCCTCTTTGGACCTGGTTGTTTCTCATCTTCATCGTCATCCTTGAAGACCAATTGAAACTAAGCATACTCTCAGTTTCTCCCTGGTTACAACTTTTGTTATCATATCTGCAGGATTCTGGCTAGTGTGTATCTTTTCTAGCTGCAATTGTCTATATTCCAATACTGACCATATGAAATGGTACTTACTGTATGTGTTTAGTCCTGGAGTGAAATGCTAAGTTCTTTACAAGATAAATGGCACTTTTGAAATCACTATATAACGTGCCCATATCATGCTTCTTACCGAATTCATCCATAAACCTTTGTAACCAAATCATTTCTTTACTAGCCTCTATAGCAGAAACATACTCTGCTTCTGTTGTTGAAAGTGCAACAACACTTTGGATTTTTGAAACCCAAATGACAGTTGCTCCGTCTACAGTAAATAAATATTCTGTAGTGCTCCTCCTGTTATCTTTGTCACCTTCCATATTTGCTTCAACATATCCTTGTAGAGTAATGTTTGAACCACCAAAGCATAATGCTTGATTTGTAGTACCTCTCAAATATCTAAGAATCCATTTCACTACCATCCAATGTTCTTTTCCTGAATTTCTCATGTACCTACTCACAACTCCCACTACATGTGCAATATCAGGCCTTGTGCAAACCATTGCATACATTAAGCTTCCAACTGCTGATTCATATGGAACTTTAGACATATAATCTATTTCTTCTTGGGTCTTTGGGCACATCTCCTTACTAAGTTTGAAATGGCTAGCAAAAGGTGTACTAACTGGTTTTGCATTATGCATATTAAATCTTTTCAAACACCTTCTCTATGTACTCATTCTGAGACAGTGTTAATTTGCGATTTTTCCTGTCTCTAGTTATCCTCATACCAAGGATTTGTTTTGCAGCTCCCAAATACTTCATTGCAAATGAATTTGCCAATTTTCTTTTGAGCACATTTATTTCCTGCATGTTAGACCTTGCAACAAGCATGTCATCTACATACAATAACAATATAATATAGCTGCCATCATTTTGCTTTTTCAGATAAACACAATGATCAGAGTGACATCTAGTATAACCTTGTTCATACATAAACTTGTCAAATTTTAGATACCACTGCCTTGGAGCCTGTTTTAAGCCATACAAGCTCTTCTTTAGCCTGCACACTAATTTTTCTTTCCCTTTGACCTCATATCCTTTTGGTTGCTCCATATAGATCTCTTCCTCCAAATCTCCATGGAGAAATGCGTCTTTACATCTAACTATTCAAGATGTAAATCTTCCGCTGCTACAAGACTTAAAATAGTTTTGATTGAAGTCATCTTAACAACAAGAGAAAATATTTCATCAAAAGCAATACCTTTCTTTTGTGCAAACCCCTTCACCACAAGTCTAGCTTTGTACCTCTATTTTCCTCCATCTTCTTCCTTCAGCCTGTAAACCCATTTATTCTGTAATGTAGTTTTACCTGCAGGCAACCTGACTAAGTCCCAAGTCTGGTTATGCATTAAGGAGTCCATCTCTTCTTCCATGGCTAGCTCCCATGTCTTCCTGCTTTCAACCTGCATTGCTTCTTCATAACATTTAGGTTCACCAGAATTAGTCAAAAATAAATAATATAATGAAGGAGAGTATCGTTCAGGGGGTCTACTTATCCTGGTAGATCTTCTAACACCACTCTCAGGTGTTTGAGGTGCCTGTTGCTGTTGTGGTGGTTGCTGCTGCTGTGGTTGTTGATTATTATCATTTTCAGGCACCTTTAATTTTTCGGTTATCTCATCAAGAACTGTGTATTCCTTGCTTTCTTTTTCCTATTTCTTTTCCTGCAGCTGATTCTTATACAAGACCTTTTCATTGAATATTGCATCTCTACTCCTAATGATTTTGTGATTTTCATAATCATATAAGCGATAACCAAAATCATTAGCACCATATCCAATAAAGGTACATTTCTTTGATTTTGCCTCAAGATTTGTTCTATTTTCTTTATTAATATGGACAAAGGCCTCACAACCAAAAGGCTTTAGAAAAGAGTAGTTTACCTTTTTACTTGTCCATGCTTCCTCTGGAATACCACCATCCAAAGAACTTGAAGGCCCTCTGTTTATTAGATAAACAACAGTATCTACAGCATCTGCCCAAAATTGTAAAGGCAATCCTGCATGCAATCTCATGCACCTTGCATGCTCCATGATTGTTCTGTTCATCCTTTCTGACACACCATTTTCTTGTGGTGTTCTTGGAACTGTCTTCTCTCTACGAATTCCTTGCTCTGAACAGTACCTATCAAACTCTTTGCTGCAATACTCACCTCCATTGTCTGATCTGAGAAACTTCAACATCTTTCCTGTCTCAATCTCAACCAAAGCTTTCCATTTCTTGAAAGTATCAAATATGTCGGATTTGTTCTGAATACAATAAATCCATGTTTTTCTAGTTTCATCATCAATAAAAGTAACATAATAATGAGAGCCACTGAGAGATGATACCTGAGCAGGTCCCCATACATTTGTATGCACAAGCTCCAATTTTTCACTCTTCTTTTCTTTCCCAACTCTGAGAAATCTGACTCTCTTTTGTTTTCCATAAATTCAATTCTCAAAGAAATCCAAATCAACATTCTTCAGTCCTGGCAACAAATTTCTTGAGTGAAGAATCTTCATTCCCTTCTCACTCATGTGTCCGAGCCTATGATTCCATAATGCTGCATCTGCTCCTTTGGAAGTTAAAGCATTAACAGAGTTAGAAATACCATTGCATAAATACAATGTACCAACCTTTTCACCTTTTGCTATTACCATCGCTCCTTTGGTGACCTTCCAAGTTTTATCTGTGAAAGTTGTCACACAACCTTCACTGCCTAACTGCCCTGTTGAAATCAAAATTTTCTTCAGATCTGGAACATGCCTTACCTCCTTTAGTAGCCATTGGTTTCCATTCTGTTGTTTTACAAGAACTTTACCCATTCCAAAAATTTTAAAGGGTTTATCATCAGCCAAATGAACTTGTCCAAAATCTCCTTGAACATAGTCATGAAAATATTTCTTATTAGGTGTGGCATGGAATGAAGCCCCTGAATCTACAACCCAAGAATTAGTAACATTTTCTAAAGAAAGAATCAAAGCATCTTGTAACACATCACCTGTCACATTTGCTTCATGATTATTTTCTTGCTGTGTGTCTCCTTCTTTTCCCTTCCGAGATCTACAATCTTTCTTTAGGTGTCCTTTCTTTCCGCAATTCCAGCACACTATTCCTGATCTGGACTTGGATCTACCTTTCCTTGATTTACTGTGATATCCTGAGCTCTTTCCTCTTTCCATTCTTCTTCCCCTTGACTCTGCACTTAAAGCATTACCCAATGTCTCACCGGAGCTTTTCCGTCGCATTTCCTCGCTAAGGATAGCACCAACAACATCATCAAACTTTAAAGTACTAGATCCAGAGACAGAGTTACTAATAGCCATTACTAAACCATTCCAACTCTCTGGAAATGAGCACAAGAATAACAGAGCTCTAACTTCATCATCAAAGTTTACCCCTACAGAACTTAACTGACTGGTAACTGTATTAAATTCATTTAAATGGTCTGCAACAGATCCACCTTCTGACATCTTCATATTAAATAGTCATTTCATAAGAAATACCTTGTTTGAGGCCGAGGGTTTTTCATATAGTTTCACCAACGTCTGCATCAAACCCTCTGTTGTTGTTTCCTTCGAAATATTGAAGGCGACTAATGCCGCAAGACACAACTGTACTGTTCCGAGTGCCTTTCTATCAAGAATGTTCCATTCCGCGTCTGTCATGGCCGCCGACTTCTTTGTTTTTCCGCTCAATGGTAGGTACAGATCTTTCTGATACAGATAATCTTCCATCTACATCTTCCACAGCGGGAAGTTTTGGCCGTTAAATTTCTTGACCCTAAACTTACCATTGTCCGCCATTGCTCCCACTCGAACCAGGAACCCTTCTTTCCTGCGAGTTTATAAACCAAATATACCTTCGGCTCTGATACCAGTTGTTAGAAAATTATATATTATGGAGCAATGCAACACATAAAATATGCGGAAAATAAAAGCACACAAAACACATAAAACTAGAGAGACAAAGATATACGTGGCTCACCCAGTTTGGGCTAGGTCCACCCCGAACAGCCAGTCCTTCCTTTCTATTATCCAGCAAAAATGAAGAGACAAAACCTACAGCAGATCTACTATAATATCCTCTGTTCTCTCTCACAGTCTCCCTCTCTATTTCTCACTTCGAGAATACACACACACTGCACAGCCGCAATACAATGCCCTCATAAAAGTGAGGGGTTGCCTTCTGGGGAAAAAAACCCTAATCTAAACATAACTTCTACCGTCAAATCTTTTGCCTAATGAACGGCCCATATTGACTAGAAATTACTATACTTTTACAAGGCAATTTAAAATCTATTTTTAGCTTCGGGGGTGCTGCCCCCGAAAACCCCCGCCAGGGGGGGGCTCCAAAAAGCGCTGCCGCCCCCCCCTGGACCCCCCACGGCAGCAATTAATTACGGGCGGCGTTGCCGCCCCTTTTTAAGGTATAGGTGTCCAATGCTGTGATACAAAGTAAACAAGATAATCAGGCTCCACACCCAACAATCTCCCACTTGGAGACTGATTGTAGTAACTCCATCGCTGCTTCATTTGTTGGAAAATGACTCCTCTTTGGACCTGGCTATTCCTCATCTTCATCATCATCCTTGAAGACCAATTGAAACTTAGCACATTCTCAGTTTCTCCCTAGTTACAACTTTTGTTAGCATATCTGCAGGATTCTGGCTAGTGTGTATCTTTTCCAGCTTCAACTCTCCATCTTCCAATACTGACCGTATGAAATGGTACTTGAGATGTATGTGTTTAGTCCTGGAATGAAATGCTGAGTTCTTTGCAAGATGAATGGCACTTTGGATATCACTATATAACGTGCCCATATCATGCTTCTTAACCAATTCACCCATAAACCTTTGTAACCAAATCATTTCTTTACTAGCCTCTGTAGCAGCAACATACTCTGCTTCTGTTTTTGAAAGTGCAACAACACTTTGGATTTTTGAAACCCAACTGACATCTGTTCCACCTACAGTAAATACATATCCTGTAGTGCTCCTCCTGTTATCTCTGTCACCTGCCATATCTGCATCAACATATCCCTGTAGAGCAATGTTTGAACCACCAAAGCATAATGCTTGATTTGTGCTACCTCTCAAATATCTAAGAATCCATTTTATTGCCATCCAATGTTCTTTTCCTGGATTATTCATGTACCTGCTTACAACTCCCACTGCATGTGCAATATCAGGCCTTGTGTAGACCATTGCATACATTAAGCTTCCAACTGCAGATGCATATGGAACTTTAGACATATAATCCATGTCTTCTTGGGTCTTTGGGCACATCTCCTTACTAAGTTTGAAATGGCTAGCAAAAGGTGTACTAACTGGTTTTGCATTATGCATATTAAATATTTTCAACACCTTTTCTATGTACTCATTCTGAGACAATGTTAATTTGCGATTTTTCCTGTCTCTAGTTATCCTCATACCAAGGATTTGTTTTGCAGCTCCCAAATCCTTCATTGCAAAGGAATTTGCCAATTTTTTTTTGAGCACATTTATTTCCTGCATGTTAGATCCTGCAACAAGAATGTCATCTACATACAATAACAATATAAATAGCTATCATCATTTTGCCTTTTTAGATAAACACAATGATCAGAGTGACATCTAGTATAACCTTGTTCAGACATAAACTTGTCAAATTTTAGATACCACTGCCTTGGAGCCTATTTTAAGCCATACAAGCTCTTCTTTAACATGCACACCAATTTTTCTTTCCCTTTTACCTCATATCCTTCTGGTTGCTGCATGTATATCTCTTCCTCCAAATCTCCATCGAGAAATGCTGTCTTTACATCTAACTGTTCAAGATGTAAATCTTCCGCTGCTACAAGACTTAAGATAATTCTGATTGAATTCATCTTAACAACAAGAGAAAATATTTCATCAAAATCAATACATTTCTTCTGTGCAAACCCCTTCACCACAAGTCTAGATTTGTACCTCTGTTTTCCTCCATCTTCTTCCTTCAGCCTGTAAACCCATTTATTATGCAATGTAGTTTTACCTGCAGGCAACTTGACTAAGTCCCAAGTCTGGTTATGCATTAAGGAGTCCATCTCTTCTTCCATGGCTAGCTCCCACTTCTTCCTGCTTTCAACCTGCATTGCTTTTTCATAACATTCAGGTTCACCAGAATCAGTCAACAATAAATAATATAATGAAGGAGAGTATCGTTCAGGGGGTCTACTTATCCTGGTAGATCTTCTAACACCACTTTCAGGTGTTTGAGGTGCCTGTTGCTGTTGTGGTTGTTGATTATTATCATTTTCAGGCACCTTTAATTTTTTGGTTATCTCATCAAGAACCGTGTATTTCTTGCTTTCTTTTTCCTGTTTCTTTTCCTGCAGCTGATTCTTATACAAGACCTTTTCATTGAATATTACATCTCTACTCCTAATGATTTTGTGATTTTCATAATCATATAAGCGATAACCAAAATCATTAGCACCATATCCAATAAAGGTACATTTCTTTGATTTTGTCTCAAGCTTTGTTCTATTTTCTTTATTAATATGGACAAAGGCCTCACAACCAAATGGCTTTAAAAAAGAGTAGTTTACCTTTTTACCTGTCCATGCTTCCTCTGGAATACCACCATCCAAGGAAATTGAAGGCCCTCTGTTTATTAGATAAACAACAGTATCTACAGCATCTACCCAAAATTGTAAAGGAAATCCTGCATGCAATCTCATGCACCTTGCACACTCCATGATTGTTCTGTTCATCCTTTCTGACACACCATTTTCTTGTGGTGTTCTTGGAACTGTCTTCTCTCTACGAATTCCATGCTCTGAACAATACCTATCAAACTCTTTGCTGTAATACTCACCTCGATTATCTGATCTGAGACACTTCAACTTATTTTCTGTCTCAATCTCAACCAAAGCTTTCCATTTCTTGAAAGTATCAAATACGTCAGATTTATTCTGAATACAATAAATCCATATTTTTCTAGTTTCATCATCAATAAAAGTAACATAATAACAAGAGCCACCGAGAGATGATACCTGAGCAGGTCCCCATACATCTGTATGCACAAGCTCCAATTTTTCACTCTTCTTTTCTTTCCCAACTCTGAGAAATCTAACTCTCTTTTGTTTTCCATAAATGCAATTCTCACAGAAATCCAAATCAACATTCTTCAATCCTGGCAACAAATTTCTTGAGTGAAGAATCTTCATTCCCTTCTCACTCATGTGTCCGAGCCTATGATGCCATAATTCTGCATCTGCTCCTTTGGAAGTTAAAGCATTAATAGAGTTAGAAATACCATTGCATAAATACAATGTACCAACCTTTTCACCTTTTGCTATTACCAACGCTCCTTTGGTGACCTTCCAAGTTTTATCTGTGAAAGTTGTCACACAACCTTCACTGCCTAACTGCCTTGTTGAGATCAAATTTTTCTTCAGATCTGGAACATGCCTTACCTCCTTTAGTATCCATTGGTTTCCATTCTGTTGTTTTACAAGAACTTTACCCATTCCAACAATTTTACAGGGTTTATCATCACCCAAACAAACTTGTCCAAAATCTCCTTGAACATAGTCATGAAAATATTTCTTATCGGGTGTGGCATGGAATGAAGCCCCTGAATCTACAACCCAAGAATCAGTAACATTTTCAAAAGAAAGAATCAAAGCATCTTGTAACACATCACCTGTCACATTTGCTTCATGATTGTTTTCTTGCTATGTGTCTCCTTCTTTTCCCTTCCGAGATCTACAGTCTTTCTTTAGGTGTCCTTTCTTTCCGCAATTCCAGCACACTATTCCTGATCTGGACTTGGATCTTCCTTTCCTTGATTTACTGCGATATCTCGAGTTCTTTCCTCTTTCCATTATTCTTCCCCTAGACTCTGCACTCAAAGAATTACCCGATGTCTCACCGGAGCGTTTCCGTCGCATTTCCTCGCTAAGGATAGCACCAACAACATCATCAAACTTTAAAGTACTAGATCCAAAGACAAAGTTACTAATGGCCATTACTAAACCATTCCAACTCTTTGGCAATGAGCACAAGAATAACAGAGCTCTAACTTCATCGTCAAAGTTTACCCCTACAGAACTTAACTGACTGGTAACTGTATTAAATTCATTTAAATGGTCTGCAACAGATCCACCTTCCGACATCTTCATATTAAATAGTCGTTTCATAAAAAATACCTTGTTTGAGGACGAGGGTTTTTCATATAGTTTCGCCAACATCTGCATCAAACCCTCTGTTTTTGTTTCCTTCGAAATATTGAAGGTAATTGACGCCGCAAGACACAACCGTACTGTTCCGAGTGCCTTTCTATCAAGAATGTTCCATTCCGCATCTGTCATGGCCACCGCCTTCTTTGTTTTTCCACTCAATGGTAGGTACCGACCTTTCTGATACATATAATATTCCATCTGCATCTTCCACAGCGGGAAGTTTTGGCCGTTAAATTTCTCGACCCTAAACTTACCATCGTCCGCCATTGCTCACACTTGAACTAGGAACCCTTCTTTCCTGCGAGTTTATCAGCCAAATATACCTTCGGCTCTGATACCAATTGTTAGAAAATTATATATTATGGAGCAATGAAACACATAAAATATGCGGAAAATAAAAGCACACAAAACACATAAAACTAGAGAGATACAGATATACGTGGTTCACCCAGTTTGGGCTACGTCCACCCTGAACAGCCAGTCCTTCCTTTCTATTATCCAGCAAAAATGAAGAGACAAAACCTACAGCAGATACGCTGTAATATCCTCTGTTCTCTCTCACAGTCTCCCTCTCTATTTCTCGCTCCGAGAATACACACACACTGCACAGCCGCAATACAATGCCCTCATAAAAGTGAGGGGTTGCCTTCTAGGGCAAAAAACCCTAATCTAAACATAACTTCTACCGTCAGATATTTTGCCTAATGAACGGCCCAGATTGACTAGAAATTACTATACTTTTACAAGGCAATTTAAATTTGTTTTTAGCTTCGGGGGCGCTTCCCCCGAAAACCCCCACCAGGGGGGGGCTCCGAAAAGCGCTGTCGCCCCCCCTGGACCCCCCACGACAGCAATTAATTACGGGCGGCGTTGCCGCCCCTTTTTAAGGTACAGGGGTCCAATGCTGTGATACAAAGTAAACAAGATAATCAGGCTCCACACCCAACAATCTCCCACTTGGAGACTGATTGTAGCAACTCCATCGCTGCTTCATTTGTTGGACAATGACTCCTCTTTGGACCTGGCTATTCCTCATCTTCATCTTCATCCTTGAAGACCAATTGAAACATAGCACATTCTCAGTTTCTCCCTAGCTACAACTTTTGTTAGCATATCTGCAGGATTCTGGCTAGTGTGCATCTTTTCCAGCTTCAACTCTCCATCTTCCAATACTGACATATATTCCATTTCTTCAACTGCAGATGCATATGGAAATTTAGACATATATTCCATTTCTTCGTGGGTATTGGGGCACATCTCCTTACTAAGTTTGAAATGGCTAGCAAAAGGTGTACTAACTGGTTTTGCATTTTGCATATTAAATATTTTCAACACCTTTTCTATGTACTCATTCTAAGACAGTGTTAATTTGAAATTTTTCCTGTCTCTAGCTATCCTCATACCAAGGATTTGTTTTGCAGCTCCCAAATCCTTCATTGCGAAGGAATTTGCATATTTTCTTTTGAGCACATTTATTTCCTGCATGTTAGATCCTGCAACAAGCACGTCATCTACATAATATAACAATATAATATAGCTGCCATCATTTTGCCTTTTTAGATAAACACAATGATCAAACTGACATCTAGTATAACCTTGTTCAGACATAAACTTGTCAAATTTTAGATACCACTGCCTTGGAGCCTGTTTTAAGCCATACAAGCTCTTCTTTAACCTGCACACCAATTTTTCTTTCCCTTTGACCTCATATCCTTCTGGTTGCTGCATGTATATCTCTTCCTCCAAATCTCTATGGAGAAATGTTGTCTTTACATCTAACTGTTCAAGATGTAAATCTTCCGCTGCTACAAGACTTAAAATAGTTCTGATTGAATTCATTTTAACAACAGGAGAAAATATTTCATCAAAATCAATACCTTTCTTCTGTGCAAACCCCTTCACCACAAGTCTAGCTTTGTACCTCTTTTTTCCTCCATATTCTTCCTTCAACCTGTAAACCCATTTATTCTACAATGTAGTTTTACCTGCAGGCAACCTGACTAAGTCCCAAGTCTGGTTATGCATTAAGGAGTCCATCTCTTCTTCCATGGCTAGCTCCCACTTCTTCCTGCTTTCAACCTGCATTACTTCTTCATAACATTCAGGTTCACCAGAATCAATCAACAATAAATAATATAATGAAGGAGAGTATCGTTCAGGGGGTCTACTTATCCTGGTAGATCTTCTAACACCACTTTCAGGTGTTTGAGGTGCTTGTTGCTGTTGTGGTGGTTGCTGCTGCTGTGGTTGTTGATTATTATCATTTTCAGGCACCTTTAATTTTTCAGTTATCTCATCAAGAACTGTGTATTCCTTGCTTTATTTTTCCTGTTTCTTTTCCTGTAGTTGATTCTTATACAAGACCTTTTCATTGAATATTACATCTCTACTCCTAATGATTTTGTGATTTTCATAATCATGTAAGCGATAACCAAAATCATTAGCACCATATCCAATAAAGGTACATTTCTTTGATTTTGCCACAAGCTTTGTTCTATTTTCTTTATTAATATGGACAAAGGCCTCACAACCAAAAGGCTTTAAAAAAGAGTAGTTTACCTTTTTACCTGTCCATGCTTCCTCTAGAATACCACCATCCAAGGAACTTGAAGGCCCTCTGTTTATGAGATAAACAACAGTATCTACAACATCTGCACAAAATTGTAAAGGCAATCCTGCATGCAATCTCATGCACCTTGCACGCTCCATGATTGTTCTGTTCATCCTTTCTGACACACCATTTTCTTGTGGTGTTCTTGGAACTGTCTTCTCTCTACGAATTCCATGCTCTGAACAATACCTATCAAACTCTTTGCTATAATACTCACCTCCATTGTCTGTTCCGAGACACTTCAACTTATTTCCTGTCTCAATCTCAACCAAAGCTTTCCATTTCTTGAAAGTATCAAATACGTCAGATTTATTCTGAATACAATAAATCCATGTTTTTCTAGTTTCATCATCAATAAAAGTAACATAATAATGAGAGCCACTGAGAGATGATACCTGAGCAGGTCCCCATACATCTGTATGCACAAGCTCCAATTTTTCACTCTTCTTTTCTTTCCCAACTCTGAGAAATCTGACTATCTTTTCTTTTCCATAAATGCAATTCTCACAGAAATCCAAATCAACATTCTTCAATCCTGGCAACAAATTTCTTGAGTGAAGAATATTCATTCCCTTCTCACTATGTGTCCGAGCCTATGATGCCATAATGCTGCATCTGCTCCTTTGGAAGTTAAAGCATTAACAAAGTTAAAAATACCATTGCATAAATACAATGTACCAACCTTTTCACCTTTTCCTATTACCAGCGCTCCTTTGGTGACCTTCCAAGTTTTATCTGTGAAAGTTGTCACACAACCTTCATTGCCTAATTGCCCTGTTGAAATCAAATTTTTCTTCAGATCTGGAACATGCCTTACCTCCTTTAGTAGCCATTGGTTTCCATTTTGTTTTTTTACAAGAACTTTACCCATTCCAACAATTTTACAGGGTTTATCATCACCCAAACGAACTTGTCCAAAATCTCCTTGAACATAGTCATGAAAATATTTCTTATCAAGTGTGGCATGGAATGAAGCCCTTGAATCTACAACCCAAGAATCAGTAACATTTTCGAAAGAAAGAATCAAAGCATCTTGTAACACATCACTTGTCACATTTTCTTCATGATTGTTTTCTTGTTGTGTGTCTCCTTCTTTTCCCTTCCGAGATCTACAGTCTTTCTTTAGGTGTCCTTTCTTTCCGCAATTCCAGCACACTATTCCTGATCTGGACTTGGATCTGCCTTTCCTTGATTTACTGCGATATCCCGAGCTCTTTCCTCTTTCCATTCTTCTTCCCCTAGACTCTGCACTCAAAGCATTACCTGATGTCTCACCGGAGCTTTTTCGTCGCATTTCCTTGCTAAGGATAGCACCAACAACATCATCAAACTTTAAAGTACTAGATCCAGAGACAGAGTTACTAATGGCCATTACTAAACCATTCCAACTCTATGGCAATGAGCACAAGAATAACAGAGCTCTAACTTCATCATCAAAGTTTACCCCTACAGAACTTAACTGACTGGTAACTGTATTAAATTCATTTAAATGGTCTGCAACAGATTCACCTTCCGACATCTTCATATTAAATAGTCGTTTCATAAGAAATACCTTGTTTGAGGCCGAGGGTTTTTCATATAGTTTCGCCAACGTCTGCATCAAACCCTCTGTTTTTGTTTCCTTAGAAATATTGAAGGTGACTGACGCCGCAAGACACAACCGTACTGTTCCGAGTGCCTTTCTATCAAGAATGTTCCATTCCACGTCTGTCATGGCCACCGGCTTCTTTGTTTTTACACTCAATGGTAGGTACAGATCTTTCTGATACAGATAATCTTCCATCTGCATCTTCCGCAGCGGGAAGTTTTGGCCATTAAATTTCTTGACCCTAAACTTACCATCGTTCGCCATTTCTCCCACTCGAACCGGGAACCCTTCTTTCCTGCGAGTTTATCAGCCAAATATACCTTCGGCTCTGATACCAGTTGTTAGAAAATTATATATTATGGAGCAATGCAACACGTAAAATATGCGGAAAATAAAAGCACACAAAACACATAAACTTAAGAGACAGATATACGTGGTTCACCCAGTTTGGGCTACGTCCACCCCGAACAGCCAGTCCTTCCTTTCTATTATCCAGCAAAAATGAAGAGACAAAACCTATAGCAGATCCACTGTAATATCCTCTGTTCTCTCTCACAGTCTCCCTCTCTATTTCTCACTCCGAGAATACACACACACTGCACAACCACAATAAAATTCCCTCATAAAAGTGAGGGGTTGCCTTCTAGGGCAAAAAACCCTATTCTAAACATAACTTCTACTTTCAGATATTTTGCCTAATGAACGGCCTAGATTGATTAGAAATTTCTATACTTTTACAAGGAAATTTTACATCTATTTTTAGCTTTGGGGGCGCTGCCCCCGAAAACCCCTACCAAGGGGGGGCTCCAAAAAGCGCTGCCGCCCCCCATGGACCCCCCACGGCAGCAATGAATTACGGGCGGCGTTGCCGCCCCTTTTTAAGGTACAGGGGTCCAATGCTGTGATACAAAGTAAACAAGATAATCAGGCTCCACACCCAACAATCTCCCACTTGGAGACTGATTGTAGCAACTCCATCCCTGCTTCATTTGTTGGACAATGACTCCTCTTTGGACCTGGCTATTCCTCATCTTCATCGTCATCCTTGAAGACCAATTGAAACTGAGCACATTCTCAGTTTCTCCCTAGTTACAACTTTTGTTAGCATATCTGCAGGATTCTGGCTAGTGTGTATCTTTTCCAGCTTCAACTCTCCATCTTCCAATACTGACCGTATGAAATGGTACTTGATATGTATGTGTTTAGTCCTAGAATTAAATGTTGAGTTCTTTGCAAGATGAATGACACTTTGGCTATCACTATATAATGTCCCCATATCATGCTTCTTACCCAATTCACCCATAAACCTTTGTAACCAAATCATTTCTTTACTAGCCTCTGTAGCAGCAACATACTCTTCTTCTGTTGTTGAAAGTGCAACAACACTTTGGATTTTTGAAACCCAACTGACAGCTGTTCCACCTACAGTAAATACATATCCTGTAGTGCTCCTCCTATTATCTTTGTCACCTGCCATATCTGCATCAACATATCCCTGTAGAGCAATGTTTGAACCACCAAAGCATAATGCTTGATTTGTGGTACCTCTCAAATATATAAGAATCCATTTTACTGCCATCCAATGTTCTTTTCCTGGATTATTCATGTACCTGCTTACAACTCCCACTGCATGTGCAATATCAGGGCTTGTGCAGACCATTGCATACATTAAGCTTCCAACTGCTGATGCATATGGAACTTTAGACATATATTCCATTTCTTCATGGGTCTTGGGGCACATCTCCTTACTAAGTTTGAAATGGCTAGCAAAAGGTGTACTAACTGGTTTTGCATTATGCATATTAAATCTTTTCAACACCTTTTCTATGTACTCATTCTGAGACAGTGTTAATTTGCAATTTTTCCTGTCTCTAGTTATCCTCATACCAAGGATTTGTTTTGCAGCTCCCAAATCCTTCATTGCAAAGGGATTTTCCAATTTTCTTTTGAGCACATTTATTTCCTGCATGTTAGATCCTGCAACAAGCATGTCATCTACATACAATAAAAATATAATATAGCTGTCATCATTTTTGCCTTTTTAGATAAACACAATGATCAGAGTGACATATAGTATAACCTTGTTCAGACATAAACATGTCAAATTTTAGATACCATTACCTTGGAGCCTGTTTTAAGCCATACAAGCTCTTCTTTAACCTGCACACCAATTTTTCTTTCCCTTTTACCTCATATCCTTCTGGTTGCTGCATGTATATCTCTTCCTCCAAATCTCCATGGAGAAATGTTGTCTTTACATCTAACTGTTCAAGATGTAAATCTTTCGCTGCTACAAGACTTAAGATAGTTCTGATTGAATTCATCTTAATAACAGGAGAAAATATTTCATCAAAATCAATACCTTTCTTCTGTGCAAACCCCTTCACCACAAGTCTAGCTTTGTACCTCTGTTTTCCTCCATCTTCTTCCTTCAGCCTGTAAACCCATTTATTCTGCAATGCAGTTTTACCTGCAGGCAACCTGACTAAGTCCCAAGTCTGGTTATCCATTAAGGAGTCCATCTCTTCTTCCATGGCTAGCTCCCACTTCTTCCTGCTTTCAACCTGCATTGCTTCTTCATAACATTCAGGTTCACCAGAATCAGTCAACAATAAATAATATAATGAAGGAGAGTATCGTTCAAGGGGTCTACTTATCCTAGTAGATCTTCTAACACCACTTTCAGGTGTTTGAGGTGCCTGTTGCTGTTGTGGTGGTTGTTGCTGCTGTGGTTGTTGATTATTATCATTTTCAAGCACCTTTAATTTTTCGGTTATCTCATCAAGAACCGTGTATTCCTTTCTTTCTTTTTCCTGTTTCTTTTCCTGCAGTTGATTCTTATACAAGACCTTTTCGTTGAATATTACATCTCTACTCCTAATGATTTTGTGATTTTCATAATCATATAAGCGATAACCAAAATCATTAGCACCATATCCAATAAAGGTACATTTCTTTGATTTTGCCTCAAGCTTTGTTCTGTTTTCTTTATTAATATGGACAAAGGCCTCACAACCAAAAGGCTTTAAAAAAGATTAGTTTACCTTTTTACCTGTCCATGCTTCCTCTGGAATACCACCATCCAAGGAACTTGAAGGCCCTCTGTTTATTAGATAAATAGCAGTATCTACAGCATCTGCCCAAAATTGTAAAGGCAATATTGCATGCAATCTCATGCACCTTGCACGCTCCATGATTGTTCTGTTCATCCTTTCTGACACACCATTTTCTTGTGGTGTTCTTGGAACTGTCTTCTCTCTACGAATTCCATGCTCTGAACATTACCTATCAAACTCTTTGCTGCAATATTCACCTCCATTGTCTGATCTGAGACACTTCAACTTCTTTCCTGTCTCAATCTCAACCAAAGCTTTCCATTTCTTGAAAGTATCAAATACATCAGATTTATTCTGAATACAATAAATCCATGTTTTTCTAGTTGCATCATCAATAAAAGTAACATAATAACGAGACCCACCGAGAGATGATACCTGAGCAGGTCCCCATACATCTGTATGCACAAGCTCCAATTTTTCGCTCTTCTTTTCTTTCCCAACTCTGAGAAATCTGACTCTCTTTTGTTTTCCATAAATGCAATTCTCACATAAATCCAAATCAACATTCTTCAATCCTGGCAACAAATTTCTTGAGTGAAGAATCTTCATTCCCTTCTCACTCATGTGTCTGAGCCTATGATGCCATAATGCTGCATCTGCTCCTTTGGAAGTTAAAGCATTAACAGAGTTAGAAATACCATTGCATAAATACAATGTACCAACCATTTCACCTTTTGCTATTACCAGGGCTCCTTTGGTGACCTTCCAAGTTTTATCTGTGAAAGTTGTCACACAACCTTCACCGCCTAACTGCCCTGTTGAAATCAAATTTTTCTTCAGATCTGGAACATGCCTTACCTCCTTTAGTAGCCATTGGTTTCCATTCTGTTGTTTTACAATAACTTTACCCATTCCAACAATTTTACAGGGTTTATCATCACCCAAATGAACTTGTCCAAAATCTCCTTGAACATAGTCATGAAAATATTTCTTATCAGGTGTGGCATGGAATGAAGCCCCTGAATCTACAACCCAAGAATCGGTAACATTTTTGAAAGAAAGAATCAAAGCATCTTGTAACACATCACCTGTCACATTTGCTTCATGATTGTTTTCTTGCTGTGTGTCTCCTTCTTTTCCCTTCCGAGATCTACAGTCTTTCTTTAGGTGTCCTTTCTTTTCGCAATTCCAGCACACTATCCCCGATCTGGACTTGGATCTTCCTTTCCTTGATTTACTGCGATATCCCGAGCTCTTTCCTCTTTCCATTCTTCTTCCCCTAGAATCTGCACTCAAAGCATTACCTGATGTCTCACCGGAGCTTTTCCGTCGCATTTCCTCGCTAAGGATAGCACCAACAACATCATCAAACTTTAAAGTACTAGATCCAGAGACAGAGTTACTAATGGCCATTACTAAACCATTCCAACTCTGTGGAAATGAGCACAAGAATAACAGAGCTCTAACTTCATCATCAAAGTTTACCCCTACAGAACTTAACTGACTGGTAACTGTATTAAATTCATTTAAATGGTCTGCAACAGATCCACCTTTCGACATCTTCATATTAAATAGTTGTTTCATAAGAAATACCTTGTTTGAGGCCGAGGGTTTTTCATATAGTTTCACCAACGTCTGCATCAAACCCTCTGTTGTTGTTTCCTTCGAAATATTGAAGGTGACTGACGCCGCAAGACACAACCGTACTATTCCGAGTGCCTTTCTATCGAGAATGTTCCATTCCGCGTCTGTCATGGTCGCCGGCTTCTTTGTTTTTCCGCTCAATGGTAGGTACAGATCTTTCTGATATAGATAATCTTCCATCTGCATCTTCCACAGCGCAAAGTTTTGGCCGTTAAATTTCTCGACCCTAAACTTACCATCGTCCGCCATTGCTCCCACTCGAACCAGGAACCCTTCTTTCCTGCGAGTTTATCAGCCAAATAGACCTTCGGCTCTGATACCGGTTGTTAGAAAATTAAATATTACAGAGCAATGAAACACATAAAATATGCGGAAAATACAAGCACACAAAACACATAAAACCAGAGAGACACAGATATACGTGGTTCACCCAGTTTGGGCTACGTCCACCCCGAACAGCCAGTCCTTCCTTTATATTATCCAACAAAATGAAGAGACAAAACCTGCAGTAGATCCGCTGTAATATCCTCTGTTCTCTCTCACAGTCTCCCTCTCTATTTCTCGCTCCGAGAATAAACACCTATACCCTACATCATAATCTGATACCCTCATTAGCATAAAAGTGAGGGTTGCCTTCTAAGGGCAAAAATCCTAATCTAAACATAACTTCTAAGTCCAGGATCTTTTGCCTAATGAAAGGCCCACATTGACTAGAAATTACTATCTTTTACAAGGCAATTTTACATCTGTTTTAGCTTCGTGGGCCCCCGAAAACCCCACCGAGGGACCACTGCTCTAAAAGCGGCTAAGCCCCCCCTGGACCCCCACGTAGTAATTAATTACAAGCGGCGGCCGCCTTGCTACTTAGGTATAGGGGTCAATCTTTGTGATACAAAGTAAGCAACGAAGATAATCGGCCTCCACATCCAACACCTTTCCACATCACCACCGATGCATCTGATACAGCAGTAGGTGCTTCATTAGGAAAAAAATAAGAATCTTTAAATTATGCCATTTATTTCATTAGTAAGAATCCGACACCTATAGAACTCAACTACACAGTAAATGAGAAGGAAATGCTTGCAATTATACATTCTGTGAACAAATTCCATCATTACATAACTGGTTATGAAGTATTTATTCATACTGATCACTCTGCCATTAGGTACTTAATGAATAAACCTATAACTAATGGTAGAGTCACCAAATGGTTACTATTATTACAGGAATTTAATGTTATAGTGTTGGATAGACCAGGTAATGAAAACCAGGTGGCAGACTTATTTTATTGACTCCACAATCTAGGTGAAGTTATTCCAGTTGAAGATTATTTTCCTGATGTACATTTATTTGCAATTTCAATATTCAATCCATGGTATGATAATTTAGCTAATTATCTCTCAACAGGAAAGATACCTCCATCCTTCAGTTCAAAGGAGAAGAAAATACTAATCAAGAAAAGTGCCAGATACTCATGGGTTAATGGAGAATTGTTTTATACTAGTTATGATTCGATTATTAGGAGATGCATAAGAGAAGATGAAATTATTGATATATTAAAATCTTGCCATGATGAACCTTGTGGTGGCCATTTTGCAGCGAAAAGAACAACATTAAAAATCCTTAGTCTTGGTTATTATTGGCCATCAATTTTCAAAGATTCAAAGAAATATGTAAGAAGTTGTGACAGGTGTCAACGCATGGGCAGACCAACTGCCTCATATCAGATGCCACTACAACCTCAAGTACATCTAGAGCCATTTGAAAAATGGGCTCTAGATTTTGTTGGACTCATTAATTCAGCTTGTAAGGGTAAAAAGTACATCTTAGTATGTACTGACTATGTAACTAAATGGGTTGAAGCAAAGGCACTTGTTAGGGCAACTGAGCAAATAGTGGTCAATTTCCTTTTTGAAGAAATATTTGTCAGATATGGAGTGCCTAGAGAAATAGTAATAGACCAAGGTACCCAATTTACTTCAATATTTGTTTAGGACATCACTGTAAAGTAAAAAATCAAGCATAGGAGGAGTACACCCTACCATCCACAGGCCAATGGCCAAGTGAAGTCTACAAACAAAACTCTGGAAGGAATCATGACCAAAACAGTGGCAATGAATAAAAAGGACTGGGAGGATAAGCTCAAGGATTCTCTCTGGGCTTATAGAATCACATGGAAAGATACAACAGGATTTAAACCTTATCAGCTGGTGTATGGTAAAGAGGTATTGTTTCCTATTGAGTTTCAAATACACACTTACAAATTGGCTGCAAAATTAGGCATTGATCTTCATGAGGCTAAAAAGTAAAGGATCATGCAATTGAATCAATTGGATGAAATGAGTTAGCAGGCATTAGAAAGAACAATACTTATGCAAAAACAAAGGAAGCAATGGCATGACACACATATCAAGAAGAAAAAATTTCAAGAAGGTGACTGGGCTTTACTATTTGATTCCAAATTTAAAGATTATAAGGCCAAGTTTACAACACACTGGATGGGCCCTTATGAAATTGTTCAGGTATTTGAAAATGGATCAATAAAACTTAGCACCATTGACCAAGAAGGAAGAACATTTATAGTAAATGGACATAGGATGAAGATTCATCACAAGCCTATAAGCAAAGAGGATTTCATTTAGACAGTGACACAACAGAAGGAGGTTGAGATAGTACAACAATCAGCTGTGATATCTTTACCATAGTTATTTCTATTTTTCTCCAAATATTTAAAATATATATATATATATATATATATATATATATATATATATATATATATATATAAAATAATTAAAAATGAAACAATAAATTAATTCAAACAAAATAAAAGTTTAGATGTGAAAACCAGACTCTGGCACAATCTAAACTAGAATTCTTACAGGAAAATCAAGAAATTGGCCGGTAAGAATTCATTTTCTCATTTCTGTAAAAGTCATTTGCTCTTGCCAATTCTAAATAATGACTTGAGGACAAGTCAATGAATAAGTAGGGGAGAAGGAAAAAGTGAATTTTTCATATTTTCTTTCATTTCCTCATTTCTAGAATTTCAATAAAGCAAGGGATTTATTTTATTCAATTGATTGATTGTTCAAAGAAGAAGCTATTCTAATTCAAATCAACAGAGGGACCTGTGCATCATCAAAATATTATCAAAGTTCTACTAAGAAATGGCAGAGGGACCTGTTCAAGCAAGATCACATAAGTTCAATAGCTGCATCAAGATGTTGGCAAAATAAAATAAGTTCTGCATCAAAATGTCTACAAAACCAAGCAAGTCAAAGGCTGCATCAACATGTCTGCAAGATTAAACAAGTCATATTTCAACAAGAAATATCAGAGGGACTTGTTGCATGCTCATTTCCAGAAAGGGACATGTTTAGAAGAAGAATACTACATCATACCTGCACAAAGCCAACTAGTCAAAGGGAGATTACAAAAGAAGAACTAGTAAAGGACTGTAAGAATTCTTGTTTTAATACTTAAATTTCTTTATGTTAATTTCAATTTTAAATAATTAATTTATGGTTAATTATTGAAGTCAGTTTCATAAATCCTTATATAACCTATATTCCTAACCATTATACCTATACCACTACTCTTAAAAAAATCCCAAACCCTCAAACCTGCATTCTATAGCCTATCTCTATACTCCCTTAACCCCTCTTAAAACCTTAATTTTAAAACCTCAAATCTAGATTAACCTATTCCGCATGAACTGACAGCCAGTACAAACGATAGTCTATAAGGCCTCTCCGCAGCCTTATTAGACATTAAATTTGAGACATTTGTCTAAAGACCATGCCATTGTAACGATCCCATATCATTCCGTCCCATCCTCTGTAGCCATTTCATTTCGTCCTCTGCAACCACAACCACATCATTCCATAATACACAGGCATAGACTTTGAGGTTCTTCATGCACAGGGGTTGGTGTAATTTTTTTTTTTTAAAGGGGAATTTTTAGTTCGCTTCACAGAAGAAAGGGTTCTGTTGTATAAACGTTGGGAGAATTGCTGAGATGATTGAATTTGAATTCAGCCATACACCGACACATGCAAGCTTGCTGCCAGGATACGCTGCTCAGACAGAGGAGAAGATATAGCAACCAGGGCATATCCAAATACATGGAGGTCAGCTCAGAAGATTCCAGGAAGAACGCAGTAGCTTCGGACCAGGTAACTGATTAAATACCCTGGGTAATAAAAAAAAAAAAACAGAGCATGAGGAACAGGGTATTAGGAATAGAGGAATTTTATGGCGAATAGAGCAGAACCGGAGAGGTTTGATAGTTCAAAAATACATGTAGATTGTGTTAATATTTTGAGAGATAAACAGTGGTTGACATTTTTAAAGAAGTTTAATGGACATAATGAAGAAATCACTAGGAAATTTTCTTTTTCATTTAATGGAGAAAGAGCCACAGTAGGAAACCTTTCATTCAGGGTTTCAGAGGATACCATTTCTCAAACCATAAGCATCAGTCCAGAGGGTGAAAAATATTTCAAAACTAAACAATTTAAGGAGAAATCATGGACACAGTTTGTATCTAGATCTAGAGTATCCTCGGTTAATTGGAAAATTGGAGTTTCCAGAAGATGGCTTGTTCATCCTTGGGATGAAATGGTTTATGTACTTCAAAAATTTATTACATGCGAAGGCAGGTATAGTATAGTATATCTTTATCACATAAAAACGCTGTTGCATCTGAAGGGAGAATGTACTATAAGCCTTCCATATTTTCTTCTACAAATTTTTACTAAAATGTCTAAAACCATATAGAAACAAAGAAGTAATATGGATAGAAGCCTATATCACTTCAGATTGGTGAAAATTTTGATTGAATTTGAACTACAGAAGACAGGGATGTCATGGAAGAGATTTTTGATCTCTAATGAAATTAAAATTGATGAAGAAGAACATAAAGAGCAAGAAGTTACAGAAATGATGGTTGATATAATTGAGATAGATGATGAAACTCTAGAGTATAGACCAAACGCCTTTTCTCTATCTAGCAGCAGTATGAGAACAAGGAAAATGAGAAGGGAGGAATCTAAGAAAGCTGAAAAGGATAAAATTTTCACCACTTATAGAAGGAAATCTAGAAGGAATAAAGGCAAGACAGTACAGGATAGTGATAACCTATAGCAAGCCCAGGATGACAATACACAGGAACTAGAAATCAAAAGCAAGGAGGAAGAACCAAAGGAGCAAAAACTCTCAAACAAAAAGCAGAAGAAATTAGAAAGACAAATTCAAGATTTACAACAAGAGCTTATGGAATCAGAAATGTTTGAAAGAGTTGCGAAAAGAGAAAATGAGGTACTGAGAATACAAAGTAAGAAAATTCAAGATGAAAATGAAAAATTGAAGAGAAAAGTAATAAAAACTCAAAACCAACAAGATTGAAATCTGTAGATGGGCTAGAAAATGGTATAGGCAGAAGAAATCTATTAAGGCCAAATACCAAATCTTGAAGACTGAATATCAAACTCAGATGAAAATGGATGTTTTACTGCAGGTAGCAGAAGTATCAAGCAAAGGAGTCTGACAGGTTAGCATGAGGACATGCAAAGTCTTGTGTTTGGGGGAGATGTTGGTACCATTTCATGGCTCATCCTTTCACCTAAAAACCTCATTTTATCCATCATATTTTCTCATTTAACCTTCATAAATCTCTCATATTCCTTTGAAACTGATTAATGTAATGCCATTGTTATTATTTTTACATTGGAATTGATTTTAGGAATTTTTGTGTTAAAATAAGGATTTTTCAGAAATTTACAGGTTTTTGTAACTTCCTGTAATGGCTTCATGTTTTGACACATTGCATGATAGGTTGACCAAATCGAGGACCGAGGGTCTATTCCTGAATGTAAAAGGATGGTGAAATATCTATCCACTTCCAGATTCGAAGTCTACAGGTGGTTGGTCAACGTTGGTCAACTTCAGCTATTTCAGCAGAAAATCCCAAGCAATTAATGAACATATTTGATTCTTTTTGATATTTTGCTTGAAAAGAGGGATCTGTACTAATTTGACTCCTTTGGGAAGTTAGTTAGGATTTTGAGGAACACAAATAGCCTCTTCTTGTTATGTATTTTTATGATAAATAGCTAGAAGGAAAACATTGAAGAACTAGACATGAGACATTACGTGACAAACTTCAAAACTCGATTTATGTAATTATTGACTTTCAGAGTTTAATACAGAGATTCAGTTATCTATGTTGTTACATTTAGTAATCTTCTTCATCTGAGTTATCTTAAGGTGTGTTTGCAACGTGTGGAGGGTCCCCACTACAGAGCTGGTACACTTCCTTGTGTTTTTCGTTTACAATTGCATAATTAAATATGATATCTAGACATTTTTATTTAATTCATGTGCTACAAGTTTATGAATTAGAATTGTCAATTGAAGCCAGTATATTTTGTGAAAGGTATTTGTACGAAGATTCAATTGATATTAGTCTTTGAATTGAGAATTGTGTTTACTATTTCATGTTTCAAAACTTAAGTTTATCATTTCTGTTTAATGATCATGGTTGTAATTGTAGAGCTCAACTTGTAGTCTAATGATTGAACCTTGTAAAAGGACTTAGCTATTGGTTGATTTCAAGATTATTTACCTTGCTTGTTGTTTTGAATGATTGTGATTGATAAGTGTGTTGATTTAAGACTTGGAAGAGGTTCTATGAATTGAGTTCTTGTAAAAGAACTAGAGAATCTCAGACAAACAATAGAACTCTGTTTTTAGGAAACTAGATTTGTTTTGTTTAAGAAGGTGTTCAAGTGTGGAAGGAGGAAAGGAAAAAACTCTTGTAAAAGAGTATTGAATCCTATTACACCAAACCCTCATTAGGATACAAAATCATTTTGGATCTATATATTTTAGATAAGTACCTCTAAGTGTACCTACTCAGATTGATAGGAAATTGAAGCCTAATCTACACTAGCAGATTGGACAAAACAGTAAGGTCTAACTATATTGCTTGGAAAGACAGGATGGAGGTAGTACTCGAACATAATGGCTTGAAGGAATTCATTGACAATGATTTTCCTAAACCTGCTGTGATAGATGTTGCAAATCTTGATGCATGGAAAAATAAAGTGACAAACGAGAGGAGGATCTTACTGGAGGGAGTACGAGACCACAATGTCTCAAGTATCCATGGTAAGGCCACACCATATGTTATGTGGAAGGCTTTGAAAGATATATTTCAGAGCAGCAGTGACCATAGGAAATTGGCACTGAAAGATAAAATTAGGAAGATCAAGATGGAGAAAGGTGGCTCCATGCCAAAATATTTAACAAAGTTTGTCCAATGCTGGGATGAGCTGGGGAGCGTTAAAATTACTGTCGCAGATGATGATTTGGTGAGTCTATCTCTCCTAGGATTTCCCAAGAGTTTGCATAGTTATCAAGAATCTATCAATGGAAGGGAAAATCTACTACATTGGGAACGAATGTGGTTGGATTTGGTGCAGGAGGAGTTCAGATGGAATACCAGAGATGGATCTTCATCTAAGAATGAAGATGAAGAAGATTGTGCTTTGGTTTCCAAGGCGAAGAAGGGGAAAGGAAAGAAGTTCCATTCCAAATCCAAGTCCAAATATGGAAAGAAGCGCGACATGTCCAGAGTGAAGTGTTTTCACTGTCACGAGCATGGGAATTATGATACTAAATGTCCACAAAAGAAGAACAATAAGAAGGCTTCAGGATATGCAGCTGGTGAGGCTTTGGCCTCGCAATTTGATCTTGAATTCTCGCTCATTTCATGCATGGTGTCAAGTGCAATGGGATCAGTGTGGTATTTGGATAATGGTGCATCCTTTCACATGACGAGAGACAAAGAAATTTTCAATATATTGGAGGAGAAGGACCTCCAGATGCATATCGAAATGGGTGATGACAGGAAGTACAGTGCTACCGAGATTGGTATCATTACCTTCCAAAGACAGTCAGGTAAACCCTTTCAATTAAAATATGTAATGCATATACCAAGATTGAAGAAAAATTTTGTATGAGTTTCAATGTTGGAGGATAGAGGCTATGATGTTGTTTTCAGTGAAGGAAAAGATTTCCTGTGACACAAAACAATAGGACAAGCCAAGAAGATTGGGATTCGAGTTAAGAATCTCTATAAATTGGATTTATATTTTTGCACAACATTGATGGGCAAGGCGGACAAAGTGGTGAGCTGGGATGAGGGTGAGTTATGGCACAGAAGATTGGGCCATCTTCACCACGGAGCCTTGAAAGTCATGCAGCAGATTTCTACGGGCCTTCCCAAGGGTACACTTGCGTAGTCAGACAAATGCAAGGGATGTACTATGGGAAAATATGTAAAGGCCACCTTTCATGAGATGGAGAACCAAGCTTCGTGGATCCTTGAGAGAGTTCACACAGAAGTGTTTGGACGATTCTCTGTTACTTTGACAAAAAATCATAAGCACTATGTGATAATTATTGATGAATTTTCTCGGAAGTGTTGGATCTACTTCATGCAGAAGAAATATCAGACGTTCTCAAAGTTTCTTGAGTTCAAAGCATTGGTGGAGAAAGACACGGGGAAGCAAGTGAAGGCTCTTAGGAGCGATAATGGTGGTGAGTACATCTCTAACAAATTCAAGAACTTCTGCAGCAAAAAATGAATTCAGAGAGAAATGATGGTGCCTCATAACCCACAACATAATGGGGTCACTGAAAGAAAGAACATAACGATTGTGGGTGCAGCAAGAGCGATGTTGCATAATCAAGGCCTACCGATGCATATGTGGGCGGAAGCATGCAACACAACGGTATTTGTGCAGAATCGTTGTCCTCATAGGATACTTGGCATGAGTACACCAGAAGAGGCTTTTACTAGTAAGAAACTTGATGTTTCACATTTTAAGATTTTTGGCTCATCTATTTATGTGCATGTGACCAAAGACGCCAAGAAGAAGCTGGAACCAACAACTGAGATTGGGATTTTTGTGGGGTACACTGAAACTCCCCACAACTATCGGGTATATTTTCCAAACAGTAGAATGAATGTTGTGCGACGGGATATAAAATTTGATGAGGAGAAAACCATGCAATTGTCCCTTGAGAGGGAGTTGGTTTTGCATCCAGAGGAGGAACTATAGGTTCCTAAGGATGAGCCTCAAGATGTGGAGCAGCCACATGCAGAGGATCATGAGTGGCAGAAAACACTCATGCAGAGCCATCCATCAGAAATGGTAGAAGGCGCATCACAGAAGTTGATAGATTGATACTTGATGCAACAAAGAATGTAGGAGCCCCTACTTCGCAGTGCAGACACAGATAGTCTCCAAATAGGTTTACTAGATACATGGCTCTTATGAGAAAATGTATTGTGACAAAAACATCTTCCTTTCAGGAGGCAGTACAACAACCAATTTGGGTTGATGCAATGGTGGAGGAGTATGACTCCATTATCAAGATCAATGCATGGGATATTGTCCCAAGACCGGTCGAAAAATCAGTGGTTGGATCTAGATGGATCTACAAGGTAAAGCAAGCTGATGATGGGAGTGTGGAGAAATACAAGGCTAGATTTGCAGCCCGGGGGTTCTCATAGATTGAGGGGATCGATTATGATGAGAATTTTGCACTAGTTTCAAGGTAATCTTCCATTAGATCCATCCTTGCACTCTCAGCATAGATGGGGTGGCGCATTCATCAGATGGATGTGAAAAATATGTTTCTTAATGGATTTATTGAGGAAGAAGTGTACATAGAGAAACCAAAAGGTTTCTAGATCTTCGAAAGTGAGTCACATGTTTGTCAACTCAAGAGAGAATTGTATGGGCTGAAGCAAGCACCTCGTGTTTGGTACACTCGGATTGAAAACTATTTCACTGGATTGGGCTTCACCAAAAGTGAGGCTGATGCAAACATGTACCAGATTGTGGTTGAGGGTAAGATATTGATTAGCGTACTTTATGTTGATGATCAAATTTTGAATGGTGTTGAGTAGCTGATACACTCATGCAAGGAGGATCTTGCAAGGTAGTTCTAGATGAAGGACATGGGACACCTTCATCATTTCCTTGGTTTTGAAATGTGGAATTTTTTTTTCTCAAGGAAAGTATTCCAAAGATATACTAGGTATGTTTCACATGGAGAGTTGCAAACCCATGGACACTCCTCTTCCAGGAAATTAGAGGAAAGAGGATGCTACTTCGAGAGAGGTAGTGGATGCTACTCTCTACAGGCGGTTAGTTGGTTCATTGATGTACTTAGTGAACATCAGACCAAACATTTGCTACACAATTAACTAGCTGAGTCAAGCTATGGTTAAGCCTACCAAGCTCTTTTGGAAGGTGGGGAAGCATTTCTTGAGATACCTGAGGGGCACATTAGAGTATGGATTATGGTATAGACGGACAGAGGGAGTGAGGCTTCAAGGCTTCATGGATGTAGATTGGGTAGGAAGTCCATCAGACATAAAGAGAACATTAGGAGGTATCTTCAGCATAGGATCGACAACAATTTATTGGTACAACAGGAAACAACGATCTGTGGTACTCAGTTCAGTGGAGGCATAGTACATGGTAGCAATTCAAGCTGCATGTGAGGCTATCTAGATGAGAAAGATCCTTGTTGGTTTTTTTGGTTCTCAGATGGATCCAACATTGATACATTGTGATAATCAGAGTTGCACTAAACTCTCGATTAATCCTATATTTCATGATAGATCCAAGCACATAGATATCTGGTACCACCATCTCGGAGATTGTGTGCAGAGGCGCATAATGTTACTTCAGTACATTCCCATATAATATCAGGATGAAAATATTATAATGAAGGCACTTACCAGGAGAAAATTTGAATACCATAGAGGCAGGATCAGGGTGAAGGATAATCCCTTTATTTTTGAGAGGGAGTCTTGAAGTTCAACAAGAAATTTCAACACCTACACTAGTGTGGGACCAGGAGGTCCAAGCAGCACCTACACTAGTGTGGGACCACAGGTCTTAGCAACACCTACACTGGTGTGGGCTAAATTTGGTGCATGCCTATTTTAGTTATCCCTTAATTAAGATGGACAATAAAATATAATATAATCTCAAAATAACTTGTAATAGTTAACTAAGTGTGATAAACTCAGTTAACTCATCAATTTCGAGTTGAGGGTAGTTGGTGAGGCATGCAGAGTAATTCTAGTTGTAATAGAGTTCAAAGTGTAGTGGTGCATTAGTTAATGCAAGTTGTAATGAGTTTAACTCAGTTAAGTGAGTTAAAGTCAATTGTGCTAGTTGTAACTGTTAGACACACTAGTGAGAGATCAAGTGAATTAAATATTATTTAATTCACAATCAGTGATCTCACATGCAACTAAGGATTTAATATTATTTGCTGCATGCATGTCAGTCCCAATGGAGACCCAGTTGAGATCTAGGTGAAAGGGATGTTGACTATCAGATGTAGGATTATTGGGTTGCACCCATGCAACCAAAAATCCATTGGATTTCCCATGATCCTTGCATAGTCAAGGAATGCCAAAATTCATAAATAATAGGGATTGCATTCCACATGAATTGTGCAAGCAAGGCAAGCTGTTTAGAGGCTAAGATTTGGCTAAGGTTTGGTCAGTTTTTTCTAGGATAGTATGAGACAATTAGCTAAGTACATGAGGGCTCTTGTGAGAAGAGTTGTATGTAATTGTTTCATGTATCCATGCTAAATATATAATAGAAGATAGTGGGGTTTTGAGGAGAAAGCTTTCCCCAGGAAATTTTCTGTGTTGTGTTTTGTTTGTTTCTTCTTTGCTTCATGTGATTGGCGATTGTGTTTTTAATTCCACAATTTATTTGTAGAAGTGATTCAATATATAGCTTTAGAAAATTGTTAGATCGGATTGAATCCATGATATACATGTTTGTTGTATAATTTCTACAATGCTAGAGGTCGGTATAATTCAACCTAGGCAAAGTTATTTTTTGGCTCTAATAGTATTAATGCATAAAAAGTATGGATCATGGTGCATGTGTCCAGATTATAGGGAGCTCAAAAAACTCAATATTAAAGATAAATTTCCCATTCCTGTCATTGATGAATTATTGGATGAACTACATGGAACAATTTACTTCACCAAGTTGGATCTTCATTCAGGATATCATCAAATTAGATTGAAGACCGAAGACATTACGAAAAAAACATTTAGAACCCATGAGTGTCATTATGAATTTTTGTCATGCCTTTTGTTCTTACCAATGCACCTTCTACATTTCAAGGTTTGATGAATTCCATTTTCAAACCCTTCCTTAGAAAATTTGTGTTAGTATTTTTTAATGATATACTAATCTACAACAAGTCTTGGAGGGACCATGTTCAACATGTTGACAGTGTGCTCAAATTATTGGAGGAGAAACAATTATATGAAAAAATCTCCAAATGTTTCTTCGTAGTACATGAGGTGGAATATTTGGGTCATATTGTATCTCATGAGAATTTTAAGGTAGACCCTAACAAAATTAAATCCATTAAGGAATGAAAAATCCCCACAACCATAAAGCATCTGTGAGGATTTCTCGGGTTGACAGGGTATTATCACACGTTTGTTAAGAATTATGTGAGAATAACAACACCTCTAACAACATTACTAAATAAATATGCATTTTCTTGGACTCCAGAAGCAACTAATGCCTTTGAAAATCTTAAAGAGGCAATGTGCCAAGCACTAGTCTTAGCTGCGCCAGACTTCACAAAAACCTTTATTGTGGAATGTGATGCCTTAGGAAATGGAATTGGTGTTGTTTGAATGCAAGAAGGAAGACCCATTGCGTTTGAAAGTCTTCCAATAAAAGGAAAGTATTTACACAAACCTATTTATGAGAAGGAGATGTTGGAAATACTACATGCACTAAAGAAATAGCAACCTTACCTAATGGGAAGACACTTCAAGGTGAAAAAAAGTCATGAAAGTCTTAAATACTTTTTGGAACAAAGATTTTTTTCAGAAGAACAACAAAAATGGGTCAAAAAAATGTTGCGTTATGAATTTGAAATCATCTACAAAAAAGGGAAGAAAAATGTTGTCGCACATTCACTCTCAAAAAAGTATGAGGATGTGGAAGAATTTATTTGTACCATTTATATTATCCAACCAGATTGGATAACCAAAGCAAGGGATGAATGGAAGAATGGTGAAGAAGTGTCACACACTCATTCAAAAGTTACAGCAAGATCCTAGTACATCTGATACATTTAGATGGATAAATTATTCATTATGGTACAAAGATCACTTATATCCTTGTAAGAATTCCCAACTAAAACAAAATATTATTTTGGAATTGCACACCTCTCCCTTAGGAGGGAACTCAATATTTTTAAACTTTTACCACAGGGTCAAGAAGGATTTTTTTTCGAATGACCTTAAATATGATATTCAAAAGTTTGTGGCAGAATGTTTGGTTTGCCAACAAAATAAAGTTGAGACAATTAAGACCCAGGTCTGTTTACAACCTTTATGCATTCCAAGCCAACGTTGGGAGGAGGTTTTAATGGATTTATCATAGGTTTACCCAATTCCAAAGGAAAGAGTGTCATCATGGTGGTAGTTGATAGACTTACCAAGTATGCACACTTTTGTGCATTATCTCATCCATTTAAAACAATTACAATTTCTTCTGCATTTATGGAAACAATTCAAAAGCTACATGGAAACCCAAAGATTATTACAAGTGATAGAGATACCATTTTCACTGGAAATTTGTGGATGAAATTATTTTATTGTCTAGGCACTCAATTAACTCATAAATCATCTTACCATCCTCAAGATGATGGACAAAATAAGATAGTGAACATATGTTTGGAAGGATATCTTCGTTGCTTTGTATCTAATAAGTAAACACAATGGGTCAAGTGGTTACCTTTGGCTGAATGGTGGTATAATACTTCCTTCCATACCGTAGCAAAAATGACCCCATTTATGGCACTTTATGGATATCGTCCACTGTCCATCACATCATCTTTAAGAGAAAATTCTAAGGTTCAAGCAGTGTAAGATCACATCGAGCATCAACAACAATTTCTCCAACTCTTAAAGGATAACCTCACTTTGGTGTAGAATCGAATGAAACAACAAGCAGATCAACATCACAACGAAAGAAGTTTTGATGTAGGTGACTGGGTATTTTTACGGCTACAACCATACAAACAAATTTCCGTCAAGAAAGCTAAGAAGGATAATAAATTATCACCAAAGTACTATGGTCCTTACAAGGTGTTGCAAAAGATTGGTACTGTGGCATAAAAATTGGAGCTTCCTGCATCTTCTCAAGTGCACCTAGTTTTCCATGCTTCATGCTTAAAGAAGGTTATAGGTGACAAGCTCCCAATTCAAACAATATTTCCAGAACTTGACGAGGAAGGAAAAATAATATTGGAACATGAAGTAGTCATAGAAATAAGAACTTGACAACTATGAAATCAATCAATTTCAGAGTATCTCATCAAGTGGAAGAACTTTCCTGCTGAATATTCCACATGTGAGGATGAAAAAGTTATACAGAAGCATCCATATCTACTCAAGCATTGAGGACAACACTTTTTTTGAAGGAGAGGGGCATGTTAGCTCCCTATAATGTTAGTGTATCCCCCTTATTGTTATTTTTGTGCCCATGTAGTCCCCATATTCTTATTATTGTGCCCCATAGAAGCCCACTATTGTTATTGTTGTGCCCTTACATTATTATTGTTATGTAGGCTCTGATTATATTGTGATCCCTTGGACTCCTATATATAGAAAGGAGTGTTTTTCATTTGAATCGCCCAATAATTTTTCATTTATGTAATGTAAAGGAGGTTGCCCCCTCAAAGAGGATAATTGTTAAGTCATTGATATATTTTTTCTTCTATTTTGTGAGATGGTTACATAACATTTAATGGGATCCAAACCGATATCCACCTCTGTGCCTATACATATCTCCCATCTCAAATTCCCTATTAGTGAGTGCTTATTTTTCACCATATTATTCCACATATATGAAACTAAGTATGGAACCCGAGCCCTTTCCTTTATCCACATCACGAAGGATTTATTTCTCATATATATTTCTTTGATGATGAACTACCGTATGCCATTTCCATTTAAATATATCCACAAACTCTTTACAAGCAAAGCCCACCCAAAATATTCTGTGTTTTTAATACCATATTCCCCATCTTCCTTTTGCAGAGAAATTTCCTCTTAACACATAAGATGGATCTTTTTGATATCCCTAGAACCTGCCCATAAAAAATTTGAAATGTAAAAATTAATCCACTTGATGATGTTTTTTTGAATCATATAAAGATGCATCCAATACACTGAGATACTCCGCAGAATTGACTGGATCAGAACCAATCTACCCCTCACAGTAAGCCATTTATGTGACCACAACGAAAACCTCTGTTCAAATTTATCAATCAACCACTCCTATCTATAATACCATATTTATTTGGTTTTACAATAAAATCAAGATACTTGAATCCACTATCAATTGGAGCAACCTCAACAACAAAAAATTTTGCAATCTCCATTTTCAGAACCTCTTCTGGGGACGTTGCATTTAGAGAATTTTTTTTCTTATTCATGTAAAGGCCCGATGCATCTCTAGAGGAGGAAATAATACGATACAAAAATTTCCAATAATTAATAGAAGCCTCCCCTACATTAAGGACATCATCCACAAAAGTAAGGTGAGTAATGGATATGTTTTTTGTGATCCTGCACCCATAAATTATTCCGCAAGAATGAACCTCCAAATCTCCCTAATCAAATCATTAATGACCAGTTGTAATAAGTGAGGGGAGAGTGAGAAACCCTATCTTAATCCTCTTTAAAGAAACATGATGGAACCCCATTTACTGATACTACACAATTCACAAAAGTGATGCATGCCATAATCTAGTCCATGATTTACACCAAAAGTCCAATCCTATGCAAAATCACTCATAAAAATTCCCAATCAACACAATCATAGGCTTTAATAAAATATATTTTCATTAGACACACATCCTTATTTTTACCTTGATGGAGTGTAAGCATCCATGGGAAATAGCCACTGCATCTTGACTTTGTCAATTCTCTAGGAACCCAAATTGTTATAGATAAATGAATTCTGACAATGTAGATTTTATACGGGTTGAAATGATCTTAGAAATAATTTTATATACAATATTGTAGAGTGAGATGGACCTATAATTCGAGAAAGTTGTAGTATTTGTAAATTTAGGGATAAGAGTGATGAAGGTAGCATTTAATGACCCAATGATAGAACAATGGGTTTGAGACTCCTTTGCCATTGATAGAAGATCCTACCCCATGATGTCCATGAAGTGAAGGAATAATTCGACAGACCACCTGTTTAGACCTGGGCTCCTATCCCTGGCCAACAAATTTAAAACTAATGTAAATTCATCATATGTGATCGACCTCCCTATATAATCACTTTACTCGACACTAAACATTTTTGGATACAATTGAATGTACCCCATCTGGTTTTCTACATCCACCTTGACTCTGGCGTGATATTGGTTGCCAAAATATCAAACAACCTCTTGATGCAAATCTCTCTGAGAAGAATTATGCCTTCCCTCACCATCCATGAAACCCCAAATGGAATTCTCTCTCCTCCTTTTAATGGCATGAATATAGAAAAAAATGGTATCTTGTGTGAAACATTCATATACTACTCAAACTATATTTATAAACTAACAATGTCGTTATGCATAAACTGACCTCAAATTACCAATATTACCACTTAATTCTCACACACCTCTATTTGTACGATAAACATGTATGATATATTGTCAATTTCCCATCCATCTTTTCAATCACATGAAGATTAGTTTGATGGGAATATATGGTACTTATGATATGGTAGGAGGGTAATTTCATTCAAATTTGTGTTGCTAACAAAAAGAACATGAAGGAAAATGAAACGTACTCTCACGTATCGACAAAGTATAATCCAAAGGGTATGGTAGGAGGGTATTTCATCCAAATTTGTGTTGATTAAGGAAAGTGAAACGTACTCTCATGTCTTGAGAAAGGAATATGAGAGAATAAAACGATATTTTAACCACACTCATTTTAAATGTACAACTTTCAAATCACAATTGCAGCTGTATTTTATATTTAAATAAAATAAATGTGAGGTGAGATTCATTGTATAAGGAATACCTATAGTTACTTCAAATCAAGATATTTGATTAGAGGACATTTCAAATCAAGATGACATGTAATTGTCATTTCCAATTTTTTTATTATTAAGACAATGGTATCGGTAACACACTTCAATCCTTTTTTTAATTGTGAAACATTGAGTTTAAAATGCATATAAAAAATGTTAATTACATAGAACAAGGCACTTCATTACTTAAGTTTGCACATGTGTGAATATGGATTTTAGTAAAGATTTTTTTATATGCTACTAAACATGGAAAGTGGATATTAACTATTTGTTTATGTTAAATTGATTGATTGATTGATTATATATATATATATATATATATATATATATATATATATATATATATATATATATATTTTGGTTTTGTTATCTTTAAATTTTTAAAATAAAATATGAAACAAAAAATTTGATTATATATTTGAAAATGGATAATTTTACATTCAATTTCATAAATAATTTGTTTAATTGATGCATATTGGGTTAAATTAATAGTTGCATTGTGTTCTTCTTAATATTATGTCTATTATAAGTTTAGATAATTTGTTGATAAGTAGTACTTCTATAAATTAAAATCCTAACTTTAGATGAGTGACTCCACTGGAGTGATTGATCTAAATTCTCATTGTTAGTTGTGTTTCTATTTAGTTTCTTATTTATAGTTATTTGCAGATTTAGTATAGAGTCAGATAGGTCATTTTTCATCGATGAAACAACACTAACTTGTGTATAATTTCAATTTACTGCAATCTTGGTGTTTCATGCACTAGTTTGCCTCACTAATGCATGTTTCACACAATAGTTCCTTCTATATTTTCATGGCTTGCATAAGTGTTCCCTTGTAAATCTCATGCATTATCTTTGTGTAGACATTGTACAACCTCACCATATCATTGCAAAAGTTATTTATTATAATCCCCAAACAACTATGAAATTTACACCACCAACATAGTTAATACTTGCACGACCTTCATGAATCATATTCTCTAGAGGCATATGACTTATTTTTGTAACTTGGTAGGCTAAATTAAAATTTCCAGAAATTACTAATTAACATAACATCGTATTTATTTATTTATTTAGCACATTAAAAATTCAAAAAATGTTATAAGTAATGAACACAAAATCAAAGTTTTAGTACTTATCACTTTTATTGTTACTTTTTTTTTTTAAAAAACCAGAAAGAGTAGTAGCTATATTTATAAATTGTGCCTGAACGCGTTCAAAAATTGGGAGATTACATCAAGATTTTGAGCCTGATTAGGGATGCTGATAATATAATTTTCTCATCCCTTTTCAGAATGATTTTTCCCGACATACAAAAAAAGTTCCCCTTAGTTATCAACCTATGACTGTATATTTTGCAGAACTGATTTAACAGATATATACAAGTGTAATTTTCCATCAAAAAACAAAATTAGAATAACCGAGGCCATATAATATTCCTCCATCGGAGCAGGATTATTGAGCTCAAGTCCCATGTGCTCTTCATCTTCTCGTGGACTGTTCTTCACCAACTTGAGCTTCAGCTGCTCAATTTCATGTCTTAGTGCATTAACCTTGTCCTCGAGCTTTTGGATGCACTCCTCCTTCTCTATCTGCTGCTCCTACATGTTTAGTGCATCCTTATGCTATTGGTGGATGAACATCTACATAATAGTGAGGCCATCCCTGAATTCCTTGTTCTCTTGTACACATAATTCACAATTTTTCTTGATATTGCCACCAACCCGAGCTCGACTCTCCCTCAAACCACCAGACCTGGGCCTTTGGAGGTCCCAAGAACTAGAACCTGAACTCATAGCCACATAATTACTCTGCACACTCATACTAGAAATCGGGAAGCAACAAGGATGACAACCTTCCAGGAAGCTGAGAACCCCCCACATAGAAAAGAACCAGGCAAGCATAGCACACTCAGAGCCCTTGACTAGCGAAATAAAAACACTACCACACTTCCTGACCCATAACACCAGACTACCACCATGCTCACTGCAATTGACCACGCATGTACTAACCACCTTGATAAGAGAATTATCCAGAATGATTAGGAACCTTGGCCACAAACTCTGGACCAAAGCAGAGACCACCTAGGTAAATACTGACCAAAAAATACTGCATAATATATTACCGTTACTCCATATAGAGAAATCCCATGTCCAAAATATGATGAAGGATTGCGTCATCATACTCAACATGTTAAAATCCCAATGTTTCACCATTATTTCCATGCACTTCCCATCATCCTTCATTATAACCCACGCGTGACCTGCACAATTCAGAATAGTGAGAGTAAATGAAACCCACCATCTCCCATAATTATCATGGAGAATTTGTTGGATTTGATCCGGATTTATGCAGGAATGCAATAGAATAAACACATAACCATAAATACAGAGATGCAGCAGAAATAACACTTCATTTCATTAATATCAAAGAACTGAAATTTGCTTACAGATAGAATGGAAATAAAACTAGCTAGGGCACTGATAGCTATCTCTGAGAAGAGATGTGGCGGCTACTGGCCTCTGAACTGAGTTACAATGAGGCTTGAGGGCCTATTTATTATTGAGAAACAATGGAGAACTCTCAACATCCAAAAACCTAACCCTAGGAGATGAAGCGCCAACACTATGGGCCCTGTTTGGGTAAATTGGTGTTTCAACTTCCCAGGGACGTAGCTTTGGCATACTATCTCTGTTTGATGCACATGATACATCATTAGAAAGATCTATCCGAGGACTACAACTTTTGCCACGAATATCCATTCCGAAATGGAATGATATTCGCTCCGGAGCGGAATTATATTAGCTGGAGGCGCGATGCCCAAAAAACATTGTTTAGGGCCTCAAAACGGCTCTGGAAGTTCAGGACCTGAAAAACTGCTAAAAATAGTAAGTTGTGCCGAAAATGAAAACTGAAAGAGGCAATGGTGGGGCCCCACGTGGAATAGGCTGGTGGCCACCAATATCCACCTGGATCATTCCTCCCCCCTTAGGAAGCAATAGTCCCCATTGCGTTAAGTTCTTCCATGAGATAAGGAAACTTCTGCTAAACTTTGTCCCTGGTGAACCACTTGCCTTGGTGCATGATCAGTTGGCTAGCTTTGAAA
>CM076581.1:489392812-489500299 GCA_034641835.2 Pinus albicaulis
TGAAGGTCCATAAAGATATCCTTCCTGATATTTACTATATGAAATATCTCTCCTTAGCTTTGAATAGGGCTTGACCCAACCCATTCAACACATACACAAACACATATGAAGCTATCCTTCCTAGGATTAATAATGTTAAAATAGGGCCTAATAGCCAATTCCTTTTACCTTCATAACAAATAAGAAAAGTATATGTCCATTCATTTTCACAACGGCCCATTACATAAATTTCAAGCTCATAAAAAATTATAGGTCTACAAACCTCTTAGGTTAATAATAAACATATAACAAGATCATAATAGTTTAGATATCTACCAGTCACTTCAACAGATAATAAACATAAAATGAGCTCATGAATACAAGAACGCATGCAATTACCCAGAAACCTTACAGGAAATAAACATTCCTCAAATATGCAAGAAATCACATTCCCCATTAGACCACAGGCATAAACCAACGCATTAATAAAATACCATTACAAGTCTTAAGCCTACACATCAAACATATGGATAACATTTAATTTACAAATTCTTGAGTATACACTTATCTTGTAAAATGGGCTTAGCAATTGAGATTGGGACTTCAAATCTCTATACAACCTTAGACACACTACAACCAAACCTTTCTTGTTGTAGTAACCCTTGATCCAGATCCCATATCTTGAGGACGAGCTCTTAAGGGATTAAAAAAATTCTTCCATCTGAAACAGGGATTCCAGAGGACAACCCTCCTCGACCCACTAGCTAATTCATGTAGTCAATATCTAATAGGGAATCCAAAGGTTCACCTCCTCCACCCTTCAGCTACTTCAATAAGAAATGTAGCTCTACAATCATAGGATGAAATAAGATGTCATAAGGCCACACTTCCTTCACCCACCAGCCCATCATATGACCAAATACATAGGGACTCACCTCCCTCAACTATTTTTAATAGTTTCCTACTATCATGTCACAGTGCTTGATTTAGGTTAATTTCAACACAAGGTTATTTGAAAAACACAAAAATAGACATCTCTAATCCAGGGGCATAGTTTCATTTATTGTATGGGAAGTTTTTCTCAGTGGCAAGATACTGATAAATCAATAGGTTCTTCAGACCACAAGCTTCCCTGCTCAATCTCAGTAACTTTAACTTAGTTAACTCTTCTCATAGGGGACCATTGTTTCATAGATAATCACATATCTAAACTAGGAGAGTAGTCTTATTATGACACGGGAATTTTCTTCAGTGGCAAGCTACTAATCAATTATTAGGTTCTTTAGACCGAAAGCTTCTCATTGCTTTCTTCAGTCATAAGGCAAGCCACTATTGGTGTTCTCTTCATCCTTATAAAAGACACTACTCAATTACAAGAGGGGGGGAGCTCATTATGCAAATATGGGAAGGTTATTCAACTCGAAAAGTACTAGTAAATAAAAAGGTTCATTAGACCACAAGCTTCCTAGTGGTTCCCAAGGAAAGCCACCATAGGTGGTTTCTTTAGTCCTCAGAAAATACAAGAGGATGAGATTTCATCATGGGAAGGTTCATCAGTTGGATAAGCCACTAATGGGTAAAGAGATCACCTCTCTAGGTACTTCATCAATGAGTCAAGCACTAGAGATTTAACCTCAATGAAACTCTTGGTGGTTCTTCATCTCTTAGAAATACCTGAGTGTCTCTTCCCAATCTGGTAGTTTCATCAATCTAAAAACTTCCCAGTGGGTTATTTAGTCCATATAAAACCACTCTCGGTGGCTTCATTAGTCCTTGGCAAGCCATTTCTCTCTATCCTCCACCAGTGAACCCTCTTGGCTTCTTTAGTTGGTTTGTTCCTGAATCTGAGTTCTCCCGCGTTGTCGAATTTTCTCTTCCTTTTTTCTTCCTCTTCATAAGGAATTTCTTACTTCCTTTTCCCCTGCGTTGTATTTAACCCTTTCGAATGCAATGAATGTTTCCTTTACTGACTCTTTCCCTTCGTGAATGATTGAATGTTCCCAAGAGCCTCTCGTCCTCCCACTTCTTTTATGTTCTTTCTTTGTGCACATAGGGTCCTCCCTTCTCAGTGTGTGAGAATGTGATTAGAGAATTCTCCCCTCTAACTTGGCCATGATGGTTCTTTCCATTTTGAGTGGTTTACGCAAAATAACCACTTGAAAACACAACCCATACTCTCATTAACTCTTGTCCTTTTATTGCTTGTAGTTTTTTCCTAACATGAGCATGGGATTATCCTTATTTTCAGCCAAATTAATAACACAATCATCTCCAGTTAAACCACTCAGTTAACCCATGACTGACATTTAAAACAAAAAAATTCTTCAAGCAATCTCCTTCCCCAAGCAATGAAATTTGTGTCCCTTTCTCTCATCTATTTTAATTTATAATTACATAATTACAGGGAATTATTTACAATGCTTACAAGGGGAATCAACCCACAAGGGATGTCACATGTAGATAGGTTCCTCTCCTTCATATCACAATTACCTTTTGTGAGAGGAAAGTATAAGAAAATTCTTAACGACGACATCGAACAACCAAAACCAAACATAATTACTTCCCATATCTCCACTTGATCTTTGCAATCAAACTATTATGAATTTTATATTGACTAGACATTGAGTGGATGAAATATCACGCGATGCTCCATGCAGAGACATCACTGTTTGTGGTTATATTTAGGGGGAATGCATGGCCACGTCCTCATCCTTGAGTGCTTGGTGGGACAATTTCCATTCACCTTCCCACCTAGCACGTCTCGATCCCCCCATCTAGAGAACACATAAGTGTAAATGTTTTTTTATTTAATTGTTGAATTATGTAAACATATAAATTAAAAAAACAAATAAAAATTTATAGTAATTAATTAAAAACAAGTCATCACATTTAAATAAAATTTGTCAATAATTTAAATAAAATAATATTTGTTAATAATTACATTAATTATTTTTGTAGACAAATAAATATCCATATATTTTATATGAGGACTATACATGTTCTGATCCATCACATCAAAGTTCATTATGTCATTTGTGGGAACTGAACATGAGGAGAGAGGATTATAATCATTCTTCCTAACCACATGCAATAAACTCAATTGTATATATATATATATATATATATATATATATATATATATATATATATATGAATGATTCAAGATTTTTTCCCTTATGCCCCCACATGGATGGATGGGGAAGAAAGTCACGTTCGACTTGCATGTGTTAAGCATATAGCTAGCCCATTCATTACTGAGCCCACGTAGTATCAAGTAGTTGGTTAGGTAAAGACTGACCAAGCCAATGATGCTTAGCTGGCCTTTTCGGATGATCAACCACACTAGAACTGAGACACGGCCCAGAATCCCTCGGGGGTGCAATGGAATCACTTTCTTTCTGGCCCCTCCCCTACCTATCGACTGGATCGAACTATCGGCTGGATCGTATCCCTTGTTTTCGTACCAGGAGGGAGGGTCCCAAGGAAATGAGATGGCCGACCTAACCTCAATATATGCCTAACCTACCTGCATCAATAAAACTACCCATTTTCCTATACTAGATCCCTATAAAACCATGCATCTTCTTCAGACCCATCTTACTCTCACTTTAGACCCATCATAACTTCTATATAGCTATACACAACTATCACACTGCTAGCTCTCCTATCTACTCTACATCCACTAACTTCATACGGATCAGCATCATCTCATCACAACATCCCAACAGACCAGCATCAAACCATCAGCATCCATCCACACATACCATCATACCTTCATAACGTCTATCTCTAGACCCACCTACATATTTCTATCTATCTACCTACCTCATCCTCATTAACACCTAACATTTAGTCATTACCACCATGTATCCTACCATCTCATCATCAGACCTAGCCTCATCATCACTTATAGCTTTCAAACCCACCATGTAGTCTTCACTACCTCATCCTAATACCCAACTCATCATAATTACCACCATCTCCTTTTCACTCACATCTAATCATAACTACATCATCATCATCATGATACAAACCTAGATACTTATAATGATACTAATGATACAGATAATGATACAAATAAGGAGAAATATAAGGATACAACTACTAATGATACACATAAGGATACTAATGATAAATAAAAGGAGAAAGATAATGTAATGGATACTCAGAATGTAATGGATGGATATCAATAATAATACTAATACTGATACTCATACTTGTTGTACTGCTAGAGATACACACAATGATGATGATTGTTGATATATACGTGTACACGCCCATACCGCCGCTAGCACTCTCACTACTACTGCAAATAAGTAACATACTTTGAGTCACACTCATACTACTCCCCCTAACTATCACTCCTACCACTACCCCTAAACCTTATCCAAACTACTAAAAACTTACCCTTATATATCTATATTATATATATTTATTTATATAAAATTTACAATCTGTATAGTAAAGGAATCAACCCTAGAATAGACATACCATCAAGGGCGACCAAACACGCCAACCGTACCATGCCCGTCAATCGTGGATGTGGAAGAAGACTCGACTACTATTTACCCACCCACCCCAACCGGCCTAGAAGGCACTCCAACCCAAGCTTCTTAGAGATCTTATAGACGAGATAGAGAGTTGTTCTCCCTGATAAGATAGATAAAAAAGATGTCAACAAAGTCTTATTAATTATGTTTAATTGTAGGAATGATAAAGTACATGGTTAGTCTATTGCTATTGAAGGGTGAGGGAGGGGATAATTTCTCTCCCGACTAGGCAATGGGAAAGTGCACCTAAAGAAAACACGAGGGCAGATATAAGCTTTGACCGGGGAGGAGGGAGGGCTCTTTTTCCCTGATTGTAGATGATTGGGGGGGTCTCCAGTAAGCAAAGTGACATCCAAGAATTCATATAAGTATAATAAGCCAAGGTGAATACATAGGGAAGGCCTTGAAAGGTGGTCTTACCTTAGGTGAAACATGAGCTTTGTGATTGAGGGAAGAATAGAGGGTATGAACTCACCAATATTATTCTTCTTCGGAGGGGGGAAGGCGTGAAGGGTAAGGAAGGTGTTTACCATTAGGGTGGGTTGCTTACCGATGGAGGTTGTACCCATTTTGAGGTCGATGTTTATTATAATTGGCCTTGGCAACAATAGCTTGATTGCATTTTCATAGTGGGTAGAGCTGTCAAATGCTCAATTTCTATAGTGAGATTTGTAGGACATATTTTTTGTGGAAAAGTATGAGGTTGTAGATTGCTCCTCAGATAATGCCCCTAAGGTTGGTATTGATACCATATTTGAGAATTATTCATATAAATGTTTGGAGTCATCATGTAAACCACTAGGATCCTTGTAGGGATCATTGATGCATATGGGCAATAATATAAATTTGAAGTGGCACTATCTATCTATATATATATATATATAATCTAACTCATGGACATAATGACTTTTTGGTGGGAATTTGACAATACAATTTCTAGGGAGATTGTGATTTATTGTTATTTAAAATACACATTTGAATGTATAAATAGATTCAACAACATGAAAACCCCTGGAGGCACTAAAGTTTTGCAAATTAAAAACTTACAAAAAAATTGCAGGAAAAAAAAACATTTCTTTTATTAGTTAGAATATATAATATTTAAAAACTTGAGTTTAATTTGTTTAATCTACAGAAATTGGATGTCCCAAGTTTTTCATGATATTGAATCCATTTATACATTCAAAAATATGTTTTAAGTAACAAAAAATCACATTCTTACTTGAAATTAATATATATATATATATATATATATATATATATATAACTTTAAAATTAATTATCCTATAATCATCTCTTCAATTAAATTGCTAGTTTAAATTCCCATTATTATCCATTATCAACTCAATCAGAGTGTTCTTTAATTTTGTATCATTATCATTACCTCAATCAAATTGTTCGTTAAAGTTGAGTAATCCAATTATAATTTATTTATTTATTATATAAAAAATTCCAATGACCCCATTTCCAATAGATTTCTTTTTCCAATTTCAAAACCACTTTTCCAATGCCATCCTTAGCAACTTAATTAAATTATTCTTATTAATTTCCCTGCTGTCGTGCTTAGTTCAATTGAATGTTTTTATTGAATGTTCTTTAAAGTTGAATACGAAGCCATTGAGTAAACATGTATTTCCAATTTCAAAACCAATTTATCCATAACCATCCTCCTTGATTCAATTATTTATGGTTGATAATGTTATTTATAATTGCAGATTAAATTAAGTGATTTTGATAAAAATAAATAAAAATTTAAGCATGTTTTTTATTTCAGTGAAATTAAATATACAAATTATTATTTAATTACAACTTTTTGGATATGTCTATTAAAAGCTATGGCATTCTACTAATTCAAAATACAAAATATTCAAACATAAAAAAATTGTAAGATCTCAACTACTATAAAAATTTAGTTTAAAATTTGTTAGTGTCATTCACCCTAATTATATCATTAACTTTTTCTTGTAATCACTAAATATCCTATACACAGGAATATTGTTTATTTTAATCTTCTATGCCTATTAATGTTGTGTTCTTTGTAAATAAATGATATCTTCAACACCTCAAAAAAATTTCTTGTAATTAACGAATGTTACTTAGGTTTTGGAGTTTAGTTTAAGCGTAATTGTAAGAAAATTTCATCCACTTATGTTGAAGAGTTGGTGGAAAATTTTGAAATGCATTTTTAAAATGTTGACATATATTACAAATCTTTTTAGATGATTTTTCAAACGGTTAGAATTCCCTTTGTTGTATTTGTAATTTTTTTTTTCAAAATATGAAATATAGCTAGCTAGATTTACAAATAAATTCAAATGGTCTCAATTTACATGTTCAAATTTTGGATTTATACAATTGCATCATAACTGGGATTTGTTGTCCACTTTCAGCTCTCAACTATTGTGGTTGAGAAAGGGTGTTAGAATTGGAGTATTCATATGTAAGGTAGAGCTCGTAATGAGACCAAATAAATATATCTATTAATGCAATTATCTTTTGTATCATGCAAGTTGGAGGAAAAATTTGTATTTTAGAAACCCACTCCAACAATAGATCCCAAAAAACTAAGTTAGTAACTATGATTATGATCATGAGGCACAATACTGCTAGTTATTTAGTAATCACCATAATTTTGGATATCTTAATATATGCTATGAGTTAACTCTGGTATGATTGAAATGATTCATCATGTATTTGACACGGAAATGTGGAAGAATTAACTTACATATGTTCTAAGAATACTTATTTAGATATAGTGAAGAATCATTCTTATGTATGTGGAAACACTTGATTTCCTCCAATGCTCCATATGCTATTGAAGAACATCGTGGACATACAATCCCTTGTGTTAAACAATAATAAACTTCATACATGAACAAATTATTTTTTCCCAATCTAAATCAACCTCCTTGAATGGGTGATTATTTATAATTTAAGAAAATTGAAAAAAAAAAATTCTAAAATTAGCAAGACATGAACAAACAAATGAGTGTTTTAAATAGTTCCTATTCAAGACCCACCCAAATTCTCCAATCTATGAAATAATGTGTCATCTTTCTCTAATATGATCTTATGGTCAATAATTCTACCTACAAAGCGTCTAACATTTCTATTTGCGTATCCCAAAAATCTAGGCATTAAACACCCATCCTTGGAATCTTCTTCACACAGGTAACACAATTCATCTTGGTCCTTCAATCAACTGATTTCATACATTGATGAAACTTCCATGGCTTCTCTCAACTATTCTTCATTGGAAAATTACCCAAAAAATATTGAAACTATCTCTACTCTTGACAACCATAATTCCCTTCATCAAATCATATTGTGTATATTAGTGAATGAATTCTTTAATTTGGATAGTTCAGAGGAAAATTTGGAAATCAGGTCTTGTTGGGTCATTTCGAAGTTGGCACCTTAGTATTCACCCTTTTCACTAACTTAGTGCTCCATGGATGCTAAGTTGGGGCAACCCATTACACATAATAACATGGCACCACCACTTACCATTTCATGAGTTTAAGCACCAAGGAATTAGCATAAGCCACTATCTGGGTACTTTGCATATGCTTTCACTATCATTACATTTCCCTTGCTGTACACAGATAAACCTTCTTGCTCCACCATAAAAAAAAATCTATAATTACAAGGAATGAATTCAGAATGCATGTTCATTATTATAAAATAGCCAACATAGTAAAAACTAAGTTGTTGCTTCACCTAAGAAAGCTAATGTAGTTCTATAACAGAAAAACAAATATGAATATTGCAAAGAGGAAAAACCATGTTGTAGAATGCTCGAGACACTCATATCGCAAAGTAGTCTAATTTTTGTTTATTAATAGCATGAATGGGCCATTAAAATTATTTGAAGATAAATTTATGAAGGATTCCTATACCTTAGGAATGCTAAACATCACTTTGTGCGCTTGCCTTTCAATGTTTTCACCATGAAATCTAAGTAGGAGACTATGTTCATCATTGTCGCGTGTAACCCAAATCTCTGATTTGTATTAGGTCATGGTTTTTATTAGGGAATGAATAAATTAATTGGGAAAGAGTAGGTTGAATGGCCTTGAAAACAAATCCTACTATGATTAGAAACACCTAGGAATTTAAAATGGGCATGTATATAATTAATTTAGAAACTGAAATAGCCAAGATCAGAAACATTTATAATCACCGCCACAATATGGAAATAATCGAAATGAGAAAGGAAAAAATGCTTTGAACTTGGAGTTTTGAATTTAATTACATTCCTCCACCTCTTAATATGATGAAGAATTTTGGGCTTCATTGAATCTTGGCCACCCACATTATACTTGTCATTAAAAGAATTTATAATTTGGCATAATCTTTACAATAGGGAAACATATATTAACATAAATATCATTTAAATATGTCAATATCATTTAAAACCATATTTAAAGAGATTACATAAACTACCTAATAAGAAAATTGTAAAAAGATAAGCATATATAAATTTATATTATTTCATAAAAATTTATATTTCAATATATTTTTTAAAATTTATAAAATTATTTGCTTTTTAATGAGATAAATGATTGGTTCTTTTTATAAATCATTTTATTTTTGAAAAAAGTAAATAGCTCTTTATAGAAATCATTAAAAACAAAAATATATGGTCTAAATTGCTAAATTATGATATGGTCTCAATATTCCATTATAGCACATGACTTGTGGAACCCTTATGCAACACCCACAACCATGGGATGTGGATGTGGAGCGAGTAAATAAGACATCAAAATTTTCATGTTCATAGAACATATCTCCATAAGCACAATAAAGAAATTTTTCCATGTTGGCCTATAATTATGTAAAATGTGTGCAAGGGTGAAATGATCAAAATGCCATTGGAATATGTATATATATATATATATCATGGAAACCAAATTCTCATATTTATAATTAGTCATAAACACATACAACATGGAAATACATATATTTTCATTAAAAAAAAAATAACATTAAATTATTGATTCATAAGCATATCAAGCATAATATTATTTTTTAATAAAAGAAAGTCCAAGGAAATGTCTACACAAAACAAATTTTCCACCCAAATGTAGGCATTTAGTGTAGATACCATTTTGAAGCTAGGCTATGAGGTAATCAAATTAAAATAATATATTATATACTTTAATCTCACCCAACCTAACCAATGTAATCTCATGGCCTAGATTATCTCTTCATTACCAAGCATTATATACATATCATCCTATAGAAAAACAACCATCACAATCCCTTCCACTACCCTATACAACAAAAGGGAGATATTTCCTTCGCAATCAATAATTTCTCAAACATATTCTTCCCTCTAGTGCTCTTCAATATAGGTAGAGAGATTCAATATGCCTGAATATTTCAAGGAATAACCTAGAATATAACACCTGACTCTCGAGGTCCCATGAGAAACAAATACATAGTGGCTGAAGGTTTCCTAAAATTCCCAACTCGTATGCTCTCCTATAACCATCTATTTCACATTTTCAACTTCCATATTGGTTATTCATTGGTAATGAAGAACAAAACATGGAAAATAAAAAACATGAATATGAGAAAGATAACATGAATGAATGACAATGAGAGAGTTTATGGTTGGTGGTTGACTTTACCTCTAATAGGGTAGTGAATTATGCTTATGCTTCCCTATAATGATTGTACTTACCATATTTCAATAACTACATGAGAATAATTCCTAATAGACCTTTTATATCCATTCAATTATTGGGTTTCTTTCTAAGTTAATGGAATTGGATGGAATCATATTAAGTTATGTGATGGAAAATGGATGAGGCTTTTAAGGATAACAATTGGAAATAAAGGATTACTTTCCCATAAGCCTCCTAATCAGGGGCTTAGTTTTATGCTCAAAAATCAAAATTTTCAGAATGGCTCAAAACCTGAACGAATTCGTAGTTCTCATCATTCTAAATCTAGCACACTTCATTTTACGCAAAATGGACTCTGTATGCTCCTAGAAATGAGTTATGTTCGCTTTGTTAAACATGAAAAATTTGAAAAAAAAGGACAAACATGTTGCCCAGTTAGCAGTCCATATTGCTAACGTGGCATACTAACAGGGATAGGTCAGTTTTTTTTCATTTTCCTCTGGCAAGTAAGGGACTTCCAAGTGGGAGCATCGCATTGGTTGAAATTTTGGGTGATTTGGCATGTTTTGTATGGTTGAAAGTGGACTGATGGGGAGAGGAAATGTGGTATAGCCTAGGGCCGCCATGCGCCCCCTTCCCCATGGTTGATCAAAATTATGGTTTGAAGACCAGAAGGGCCAGCGAGGGTCGAACATGCGACCTCCACCCCGCAAACGCCACACGCCACCATTATACCACATAGAAGTTCTTAACCATATAGCGCTTGTGCATAAATTTGAATTTTAAAGGTTGAACCGACGAGGGAAGTGGGGGACAACCCCCAATATACGTGACCACAGCCCAGAACCACCGATAGATGCGCTTATCCACTAAGCGCTCATTAAACCTTAACCACAATTAATTAAGTGGTAACCCATCATTAATTAGCTATAATCCATTTACTTAGTGATAATCTAGTTTAACTTCATAAGCATTGTTTAAAGCGCTAACCATGATTAATTAGCGCTAATGGGATTAATTAGTGCCAGCTAAGTGGATTTAGCTCCAGTTGACTAAATTTAGGCAAGAAATTGTGGAGAAACTAGAGATGGTCATAACATTTGGAGTTTTCAACCAAATCAGGTGCAGAAGGAGTCTATATGACCAATTTTAGGCATTTGGTTCATCAAATAGTCACAGTAACACTCCAAGTGAAGAAACAAGAATAAAGTTGTTTCATGTAAGAGTGATCGCAAAACATACAAAAATTGACACACTATTTAATAGTGGGTCTCAAGCGAACTTAATATTTGAAGACTTAGTCAAGAAGCTTAAGCTTGAATCCTTACCTCATCACAAGCCATACCCTTTGGGTTGGATAACCAAGGATACAAATTTACAGGTTACAAGAATATGTATTTTCCAGTTTTCAATTATCGCAAATTTTATTGATGAAGTTGAGTTAGATGTTGTACTGCTTGACATATCAGGAATTGTTTTGGGTAGTCCATATCTCTATGACAGGAAATCAATCTTCAATCACCATGAGAAAAAATACCACTTGTTCAAATATGGAGTGGAATATATTGTAAGGGCTCATCGCAAAATGCTAAACCTCTCTTTAGTTAATGTTGGGAAAATGAAGAGGCTAGTAAATTCAAGAAAAAACTTTGTGCTTCTTCTGATCACACAAAAGAATGATAAGGATTATTCATCTTTTGACGGTTGTGATGATAAATTAAACTCTTATTTATTTGATGTGGTAAGTCAACATGGAGATATGTTTCAAGAACTAAAGGGGTTACCTCCCAAGAGGGGAATCCAACATGAGATACAACTACAGCAGGATGTTCCAATCCCTAACATTGGCATGTATCGCATTCTGATAATGGAAAGTGCATAAATCAATAAGAAAATCCAAGAATTGTTGAATAAAAGTATCATTCTCCCATCTACCTCACCATGTGGTTCACCAATTGTGCTGGTGCTCAAGAAGGATGGAACATGGCGCATGTGCGTGGATTCTCATGCACTCAACAAAATCATGATAAAGAATCATTATCCACTCCCAAGGATTGATGATTTTCTTGATAAATTTAGGTATGCAAAGTATTTTAGAGAGTTAGAGTTTAAGAAGTGGTTATCATCAAATTAGAATAGCTAAAGAGGACATATGGAAGCCCGCATTTAAAACTAAACAAGGATTTTTTGTGTGGCTTGTTATGAATTTTGGTCTTTGCAACACTCCAACTACTTTCATGAGAGTTATAAATGATGTATTGAGAACATTTTTTGATGAGTTTTTCATTGTCTACTTAGATGATATTTTGATATTCAGCAAATCACGAGATGAACATGTTATGCATGTAAGAAAGGTGCTTTATGTCTTGAGAAAAGAACAATTGTTTTTTAATATGTCAAAATATGAATTTGGTAAAACTTATTTAGTGTATTTGGGACATATTTTTGGAGGAGGTGAGATGAAAATAGGCCCCTCGAAGGTTGAGGTCATTGTGAATTGGTCTACACCCAAGACAGTCACTAAGGTAAGAATTTTTCTAGGAGCAGCACAATATTGAAGGAAGTTCATTGTTAATTTTTCTTCTATTTCAGCTCCGTTACATGCATTGACTAGTGTTAAGGAGGTCTTCTAGTGGGGAGGCAATCAGAAATAAAAAACATTTGATGCTTTGAAAAAGAAGATTATTTCAGCCCCAATACTAGCACTACCCTACTTGAGACAACCCTTTGAGATTCAAACTGATGCAAGTGACTATGACATGGGTGCAATCCTCTTACAACATGGTAAGCCCATTTCATTCCATTCAGAAATATTTAATGGTGTAGTGATAAATTATCCTACATATGACAAGGAGCTATATGCATTGGTTCAAAGTGTGAAGAAGTGGAAACACTATTTGATGGGAAAGGAAACCATCATTCACACCTATTACCAACCATTGCAATACTTGCAATCACAAAATAAATTGCAGCAATCAAGTCACTTTCGATGGATGGGCTTCTTGCAAAAATTCAACTTGGTCATCAGGTATAAGAAAGGTATATACAACAAGGTTGTTGATATGCCTGCTATTAGTGCAGATTTCTAGGTCTGCTATTAGTGCAGCTACTTTACTCAAGGATACTTTTGTTTTACATGAAAGTTACATTGAACAATATGCATTTGATAATGACTTTCAATATGTTTATGAAAACTTGAGTCAAGGTCGCCAAGTTGAGGAATTAGAATACCATGTACATAATAACTTGTTGTATCATTTGAGAAAGCTTTGTATTCCACAAGGTTAGATTGAATGTCATAAGGGAAGCACACACTTCTCTTATTGCAAGACATTTTGGTGTAAGCAAAACGATGGAAAATATTTAGAGATATTGTTATTGGCCTCATATGCTTGAAAGTGTGTCACGTTTCATTAAAGGTTTTTCATTATGTGCAGTGAGTAAGCCTAGTAATAGGAATTTATGATTGTACGCACCACTTCCATTTCCTCCACATCCATGGGAGAGTTTCTATAGATTTTGTAGGAGGTCTTCCTTTCTCAAAAAGAGGTCATGATTATTTGTATGTAGTTGTGGATAGGTTCGAAAAAATGTGTATACTGATGCCATGTAAAAAGAAATTTACAGCTAAAGAAACAACTTATCTTTTCTTTCAAAATGTTTGGGTTCATTTTGGGTTGCCTACATCTATTGTAAGTGATTGAGATTCTTGATTTGTTGGGAATTTTTGGTCAAGCTTGTGGGACTTGATGGACACTAAGTTGAAAAAGAGTACAACCTTTCATCCACAAACAGATGGTCAAACCAAGGTGGTCAATGGAATAATCATTCATCTTCTTCGAGGATATTGCATCAAACATCCTAAATTGTGGGATGAACAGTTGCATTACATTCAACATACTTACAATCGTGCAAAACACTCCTCTACTCAAACACCATCATTTGAGGCATGTCTTGGATACTTTCCAAAATAACCATTGGATTTCATTTTTGGGAAATATGTAGCTACTTATGGGCATAGTGGCATATATAAAGAAAATAAATTCATATATAAAATTTAGTTGATCCATCAAACAGCTCAAGATGAACTAGAAAAAAGTCAAGGAAAGTACAAAGCGAGGCATGACAAACATCGTGTGGATCATAAGTTTCAAGTTGGTGATGAAGTTTGGCTTCACATTATCAAGGCAAGACTTCAAGAAGAAGGTAAAAAGCTGAAACCAATTTGTTATGATCCTTTCAAAATTCTGGAAAATATTGGTAACAATGCCTTCAAGCTTGATTTGCCTTCATACATACAAATTTATTTAGTTGTTAATGATGAAAATTTGAGATTGTATGAGCCTCCTTTGATAGAAGATCAAGGAGAGAATGTTCAGTCACCATCTATTGAAGATTTTTCTTCAGATTTCTTTGTTGGGCTTCAGCAAGAAACCATACTTAACAGGAGGATAAGGAAATCGACAAGAGGAAGTTTCGACTATCTTCGAGTGGGGCTTAAAGGAACAAATCCTTCAAAAGCCAAATGGATTGAAATTGAGAAGGTGAGGGAACTATACCCTCACCTATTCAGCAAATGAATATGATATTTCGGGTCCAAAAGCTTCCAGTGGGAAGGAATGATCAGGGGCTCAGTTTTGTGCTCAAAAATCAAAGTTCTCTGAATGGATTGAAGCCTGAATGAACGCGTAGTGCTCGTCGTTATGAATTCGGTGCACTTCGTTTCACAAAAAATGGACTCTGTATGATCCCAGAAATGAGTTATGTTCGCTTTTCTAAACATGAAAACTTTGAAAAAAAAGGACAGGCGGGTTGCCCAGTCAGCAGTCCTTACTACTGATGTGGCATGCTAACTGGGCTAGGATGAAATTTTGTCATTTTCCTCTAGTGAGCAAGGGACTTCCAAGTGGCACCACCGCATTGGTTAAAATTTTGAGTGATTTGGTGTGTTTTGTGTGGTTGAGAGTGGACAAATGGGGAGAGGAAATGTGGTGCAACCTAGGGCTGCCATGTACCCCCCCCCATAGTTAATCAAAATTATGGTTTAAAGACCAAAAGAGTTGGCGGTGGTTGAACACAGGACCTCCACCCCGCCAGTGCCACATGCCACTGTTATACCACACAGAAGTTCTTAACCATATAATGGTTGCACATATATTTGAAGTAAAGGTTGAACCAATGGGGGAAGTGGGGGCCAACCCTGATATACGTGACCACAACGCAGAACCACTGATGGAGGCTCTTATCCACTAAGCACTCTGTTAGTGTCAGAATATGCATTTTTCCATCAATGATCAATATCACTCTTTTCATTCTCATTTTAGGTGTCCCACTCTGAAATTTTTATATCATTCCATTAGGTCATGCTAAAAATTGTTTCACTAATGGTAGCCCTACTCAATAAAACCTCACTCTCCCTTAGAAAATCACATTTTCCGACTTACCTTCATGTCTAGCTGAGCTTAATAACACTTTTGAAAAGCTCATTTCACTATGTATTATCTTAGTAAAAGTCAATCATGGAAGTCAGGTCATTCAAGGTCCCATTAGGTCATTAGGTTTCATTGTTGAAGGTCCATAAATGCACCATTTCATTTGCATAAGGTCAGCAAAGTATGAGAGTGATCCTAATGATGTCTCTTTACCATGTAAATATGACCTCCAATATGGTTTACAAAGTTGTAATTTAATTTCAAGTGTGAGTTTCATTCCAAGATGTAATATATATTTCAAAACCAAAGATGTAATTTTTATTTATTCATATAATTTTATGTCAATTCAAATGTAACAAGTACTTAGTTCCCAATTCTGCCAACTCAAATTTCCACATGAAAACACATCAAATGTCAAAGCGAAAGATTTTTTAGTTCATCAATCGATCAAATGTCAAAGGGAGTTGTCTTTTTTCCAGGGTGCCGAAGTGATCATTTTCCAGAAGCACTAAACCCTAATTTCCTCTCCCACTGAGCTAGGGTTTTCTATGGAATTAGGGACATATGAGAAGAGGAGGCATTAGGGAGGTCATTTGATCAAGTATGAGATAATTTCAGTACATAAACCTCATGTCTCCATCATTTTTTGAGAATTCATTCAAAGAGTCAAATCATTCACCACTCATAGGACCAGTTTTACTACAAACTACGTTTATGACCAAACAAAGATGAATTTGAAAAAAATGAGAGATGTTTTTGTCCATCATATTCTGAGGAAGAAAACAATCCTTAATTTTTTTACATGTGTTATGTTTTTGTAGAAATGTAAAAAATACAGATGCTTCAAGAGGTTTTATGCACTTCTGAAGTGATCTTGGTAAAATCCAGTTTTCTCATAGCTAAAATGTCCAAATGACTTGCTTGATAAGTCAAATGAAATGTAGACAAAATAAGATTTCTAACGAGCTATCCTGGGCACAATTTGGACACCGGAAATGCCTCCAAATTTGGTCTACAAAAAGGTGATGCACAGAGAGGGCGCGTTCACCTTGGTCGTTGTGCGTTTACCAGTCTTGGCAGAAGTGATTTTTGACAGGTCAAATGGGCTTCATTTTGAAAATTGGAGGTATTTATGGAAAGTAGACTTGAAGGGATTTCTAACGAGATATCATGGAGAAAATGTGGACACAAGGAAGGAACTCAAATTCAACCTTGAATAGAGAGGATATTTTCTGCCTGGTCGTTATGTGTTTAACAAGAAATGGTGCATTTAGCAGTCTTTAGAAATTTGTTGTGTTTCACTCGAGTTTTGATTTTTATCTTGGGGAATCATGTTTTTACCTCATGTAATTGATGATGTAAATGTAATTATCATGTTTTTACTATTTACTAGGGTAAATATATTAGGTAAATGAACTAAATGAGGTGTAATGAATCAGTTGCAAAAAGTTAGGGTTGAGTCGCTTTGACCACCCTACACTCTAGGTTTCAATTCAGACTTTAGTGGATCAACTCCTCGTCTTAGGAATTTGACCTCTGAGGTTGAGAGAGGTTTTTTGAGGCCTATATCATGTCATTTTTTACTCATTTTCAAAAGTTGTAATGGTTGGAATCAGTTGATGTATTGATAGTTGATCAAGGGAACTTGTATTCAGTTTTGGCCAAGCTAATAAAGAGGAGTTGCAGCTAGATTTATGGGATACCTGTGATATTGAATGTATTTCATAGTTTCTTCTTCAGTCACATATGTTTGAATGTATTGTTCATGTCACTTTCCTGTCTATGTTATGATCTCTTACAAGTTAGAAATTCAGAATTCATGTTTTCCATGCGTTGTTTTGGGTAATTGATCATATTTTGTTCATTATCTTCTGTCTGAGAGAAATACATCTCGTATGCTTCTCTCAGCCTTCTTATAGTTTCAACACTATTCCATAACCATTCCCTTCAAGTGATTTTCATTGTACCTACCTTTCCCCATTGATCCCTGCAACCCTATCTCATTTTCCCTGGCCTGGATTTTCTTGACCTAATTACTTTATCCACTAATTTCCCCAACCAAAATCAATTCAAAAAAACCCCCTCCACTCTATATCTAGCCTAAAAACCCTAATTTATCCAGCCCTCCTGGTTGTGACCCTTTTGGAGAGAGCCCTGTCCGGCTTGATAGGGCTAGCTATAAATTCAAAAGCTTGGTTTGTGGTTACCTATATTGGGATTCCTTCCTCGACCTTGGGAATATAGTGGAGTGATAACATATTGGCATTGTTGCCAAGGATCGAAAGGACAGATATTCCCTGTGAAAGAAACGACAAAGATCAAATCTAATCATTGACGGTGAACAACATTTGGACACATATGAAGGATGAACCACACACCTGGCTACCCAAACTTGATGTAAAGACTCCAATGAAGGATCGACCTTGCCAGCAGGAAAATGGAAGAATCTCACACAAAGGTTAGGTATTCAAAATGGTATTGTATTCTATATGTAATAGTATTTCTTGTAAATAACTTCTTTTCTTTTCCTAAAACTATCCTGAAAGTTTTCCAGAGTTTTTTGTATGAAAAAGATGATCAAAGTTTTGATTTTTCTTATTTGAAGAGTGTAAATACCGAGTTTCCCTTTGATTTTGATCAATATCAAGACCTCTTACCTACAAATTGTGCATATCCTTTTCAAGTTGATGAACCTCAAGAGATCAAGACTGATTCTATAGCTTCTGTACATACTCCTACACCTTGTAAAATTCCATATAGATATAAACCACTCATATTACCTCTTGTACTCCATGCTTTCCCTGAAAATTATTACAAATATCTTCCCAGGTTTGATGGAGAATATGGTAACATCACTGCTGAGAAACGCATTCATAGTTTTGAGAGTTTTCTCTACCTTTTTGAGGTTGATGAAGATGATGTTAGTATCAGGATCTTCACTCTATCTTTGCTAGGAGAAGCCAAGGAATGGTTCAAAAACTTTCCAATTGCAAGTATTTTTTATTTCCATTAGTTTGTGAAAGTATTTATTGATAAATGGGTGATTAAGAGGAATCCTTTTCTGATTTTAGAAGAATATGATAATTTGAAAAGGCAACCAGGAGAAACAGTGCAAATTTTTTCAGCTAGATTCAATCAAGTATACCATTTGATCCCTACTGATATAAAACTGCCTCTTGGTTCAACCATCTTACACTACCCGGATGCCTTTGACCTGGAAATGGAATTTCAATTGAGAGAAAGGGACATTACAAAACTTGAAAAAATGCAGGACAATGAAATAGTCGTAGAAGCTAATTTGTTGATATAAAGGTTAATTTTGAAAGTAGAAGAAAGGGAAAACATAAAGAAATAATGCTTGACATCTTCAGAAGTGAAGCATGACATTTTGTTTAGTAGAGTAGAGGAAATGATGCAAAATATCACCATGAGAGATGAAATTGTTGTTCAAGAGGACCATGTCCCATTGATTGAAGAAAAACAAGTTGCTGATCTAAAACATTTTCCTTCCTATCCTAATTACCATAGATCTGATAATGATTTTATGTATGCATTAAGGGACAATAAAGAAATCAATTTTATAGATCAGCTTGTAGAGGAGAGATCTGTAGATCCAATATGCATGGTTTATGACATTTTTCATTTTGATGATTAACCTATGTATGATCAGTATGACGAAAATTATGTTCTCCAAATATAAACTAATCTTGCAGAGCAATTAGCAGCTAGTTTGTGGGAGAAAAATGTTTAGTTTCAGCATCTCGAACACAGGGATCAACCGATGCATATCAGCTATGGAAATGATGAGGAAAGTGTATAAAATTTGAAAGTAAGTGAAGGATCTTTGTCTCTTTGTTTTACTTCATTTTAGTTCATCAGATATAACTTTCATGCAATCAGAAATCAACAGTCATTAAGATTTGATCTTGATACTCAAGAGGATAATGAAATTCTCGATCAGAGCTCCTTACCCTTGTGTTTCTCCTCATTTGTAAAAATAAGAGAAAACTATGAGCAAGCAGATAAGCGAATGGTCAACATTATAAATGATAAACATTATCCTGAACTGGTTGAGGAAATCATTTGCGACAAAGGACCCTCCTTAGATCCAGATTTGTAGCCCTCGAATGCCATTGAATGTCAGGTTGCAGATGAAGGCTTGGAAATTGAAACATATGATCAAATGATGCAAGATAATTATGTGCCATTATGTTTTCAAGCATTTGAATTTCTAAAGAAAAATTTTCATAATGTCTGTAAATAAAAAGATGAGCAGCCTATAGAAAGTCATGCAGTCTCATTAGAAACAATGGAAAATAGGTTGCAACAATATTTTCAAGTTTTTCATGACCCAATAGATGACGTGTTGGATGATATCTACAGTAAAATTCCTTCTCCATTAGCTAAATGTGAGCCTGAAAAGACTGTTGATATAAACTTGATCCGACAACCGACTGCATTGTCTTTTTTATAAGGAGTCTCATTACAAAGCTCATCCAAACATTTGTAGCCATATTAGGAAAGTAAAGGTAAAGATTAAAGTTCATATTCAAGGTATAAAGATTACCTAGAGAAGAGCAGTAATGTATTAGATGGGATGGAAATTAATATGTATTCTTATGAAGATCCTTTTGCAGCATCTTTCAAGTCAGTCGGTGGGCTCATGCTTTGCAATTTCATTAAGATTCAATCTGATTTCAAGTTTTCATGGGATTTTCCTTTCAGTAATTCTCTCTTCTTTCTCATAAGAAAGCACTTGCGAATAATTGAACAAGCGACCAGAATTCCTACATGATTTCATTGGTTGTTCCATTTCACTTGGTTAGCTAATAAATGGATCAATTAGAGTAGGTGTGTTGAATAAGCACAATTCTGAATTTTTTTTTTATAGTTTGTCAGTTGTGTATTAGTCTGAGTTAGTTAAGTCAAATTTTAGTTAGTTTGTGTGATTGAGTTCTCAAAATAGTTAGTCCTACATTTCAGTTTCAGTTATTTTTTACCATATTGACCTAATGGAAGAAGGACTGATCTACAAAACCCAAAGACCTACGGTTCTTGACACCTCTTGCAGAGCTGCCATCCCCAATAAGGCCAATATTAGTGTCAAGATATGCATTCTGCCATTAATGACGAATATCACTCTTTTCATTCTCATTTTAGGTGTCCCACCCTGAAATTTTTATATCATTCCATTAGGTCATGCTAAAAATTGTTTCACTGATGGTATCCTTACTCAATAAAACCTCACTCTCCCTGAGAAAATCACATTTGCTGACTCACCTTCATGTCTAGCTGAGAATAATAACACTTTTGAAAAACTCATTTCACTATGTGTTATCTCAGTCAAAGTCAATCATGGAAGTCAGGTCATTCAAGGTCACATTAGGTCATTGGGTTTCACTATTCAAGGTCCAAAAATGCACCATTTCATTTGCATAAGGTCAAAAAAGTATGAGAGTGATCCCAATAATGTCTCTTTACCATGTAAATATGACCTCTAAGATGGTTTCCAAAGTTTTAATATAATTTCAAGTGTGAGTTTCATTTCAAGATGTAATATTTATTTCAAAAACAAGATATTAATTTTTATTTATTCATGTAATTTTATGTCAATTCAAATGTAAAAAGTAATTAGTTCCCAAGTCTTCCAACTCATATTTCCACATGCCAACACATCAAATGTCAAAGTGAAAGAGTTTTTAGTTCATCAATTGATCAAATTTCAAAGGGATTTGTCTTTTCTCAAGGGTACCCAAGTGATCATTTTCCACAAGCACTAAACCCTAATTTCCTCTCCCACTGAGCTAGGGTTTTATATGGAATCAAAGACATACGAGAAGAGGAGGCATTAGGGAGGTCATTTCAGCAAGTATGAGGTCATTTCAGTACATAAACCTCATGTATCCATCATTTTTTGAGAAGTCATTCCAAGAGTCAAATCATTCGCCACTCATAGGGCCAGTTTTACTTAAAACTATGTTCCTGACCAAACAAAGATGAATTTGAAAAAAGTGAGAGAGTTTTTGTCCATCATATGCCAAGGAAGAAAAAACTCCTTCTATTTTTACACAAGTGTCATGGTTTTGGAGAAATGTAAAAAATACAGGTGCTTCAAGAGGTTTTCTGCACTTCTGAAGTGACCTTAATAAAATCAAGTTTTCTCCTAGCTAAAATGTCCAAATGAATTTCTTGATAAGTCAAATGAAAAGGCGACAAAATAATATTTCCAACGATCTATCCTACACCCAATTTGGACACCGGGAAGGCCTCCAAATGTGGTCTGCAAAAGGAGTTGCACACAGAGGGAGTGTTCACCTTGGTCGCTGCACGTTTACCAGTCTTGAGAGAAGTGATTTTTGACAGGGAAAATGGGCTTCATTTTGCAAATTGGAGGTAGTTCTAGAAAGTAGCTTGAATGGATTTTTGATCCAGGTGGATTAAACAAGTACAAGTACAAGTGGCTTAGCACAGAGGGCTCAAAAATCAAAGTGTTCAAAAATATCTCAAATCATGTTCATGTTGTAGATCTCGTCTTTCTGATTCCAACAACGCAGACGTCACTCAATTCTGAGTCTGTATGAAGGAGTTAGGAGCGGTCAAAGTTCCGAGTTGACTTGGTGACTGGGCAACCTTAAGGAAGACGCAAATTGGATCAAACCAGACCATCGGATTCCGACCCACTCAGGCCAGGTTCCGGGCGAAATTGTCGCCTAGTTAATTTGCCTCCTTCGGTCAAATTTCGGATTTTTCAAAAAGTCCGGTTTGTTTATATAACAAAAAAAATATATTAAAAAAAAATTGGGCCGGCGGGCCATGACCCCCGCCGGACCCCACGCACCCGGGCAACCCATATACATTATATATATCTGTTATATAACATATATTTGAGGCTGGCGGGGGTTGAATCCGCGGCCGACCCCGCCGACCCCGCCCACGTGGCAGCCTCTCTATGCAATAGGAGCCACCACCATATGCGGAACCACCAAACAAACCCTTCAACGTATATGTGTGCCGGCGGAGATCATGGGCCCGACCCCAACCAACCAACTTAAAATTTAAATTTAAATGTGAACGGTTCAAAAGAAAAGTAAATGCAGATTTATTTAAACAGATTTCGACTTCATATGGAGGGGGCAGGATTTGACCACCCAACCTCCTCCCTCATAATGTGGATCCTAACCACTAAGCCAAACATATTCCTTGGTAAATTCACCCACTCGTTTTTATTTAAACTCAGATTTCTGCAAGTGCGCCAAGCCAAGGAGGAGGAAGATGGAGCACGGATTTTCTGAGTATTAATGCTATTTTGCAGCCAAGCATGTGCACAGAATCTGAGGAGATGCACGGATTTCCAGACTTATGATTTTTTTATTGCAGGTTATGAGGAACCATGAGGCCAGAAAGAGCCAGGTGGAACCTTGATTGAGCTCAACTTTCAGGAGGGTGAAATTTTGACTTTGTCCAAATGGGACAAATTTTATGTCATTTCAGCACTACTCGACGCCATGAGTCTGATGGCGTGCTCAATTTCTTCATCTGAGTTTTCATTTTTTCAGCCACTTTTGGAAGTGGGTTATGTAGGTGTCAGATTTCCACATGTGAGCAGTCGTTTTCACATTTTTCGACGCCACAAGATTCATGGTGTTTTCAGATTCAGCCGCAAAGAAGTTGAGCCTTCAACAAATGGCAGCATGAGGTATATGATGTGGATTCCATGTACTTCGTTATTTATTTCTCTTTGAGATGAATTATGTCTTTTAGATCCCGGTTGATACATGAGCCATGGGATAGACTTGCCTTGTGTTGTTATTGATGTACTTTGAGCTATGGATTTGTGATCTATATGAGATCCCTTTTATGCCACATTGGCAGGATGCTCATTTTCATATGTGTATTGTTGAGATCCCTTGTTTTCCAGGATTGGCGGGATACTCTTATTTATTACATGTCAGCTATGGTCATACTGATAGGAGTCTTTCTTTATGTATGAGAGTTCTGCAGTGGAACATCTCTTAAAGAAGTCAACCCACTCCTGCATGAGGGAAATTTTTCCTTGCATGTCATAGGGAAAGACATCCATGTACATCTTCTTCTTACAACACATAATGCAGCGGCCTACACCATCTTGATACCGATGCCCGGAGATGTAGTCCCTCCTGAACGAACTCTGTCCTCAAACGACGTGTTCTTATGATTGCTAATCTTGTTCATTTATGTTCCTCTTATTTACAGCTACAATTTTAATTTCAGTTCATTAACGTATTTAATTAAATGCAATTATAATTATCAGCCGAAGTAAAAGGTCTTGGTTAAGGGTATCAAGATTTTACCCTGGATCAAGTGGTATTAGAGCAGGTATTCTTTCTGATTGGATTGCAGGTGTGAACATTGAACGTTTGCTGAGTTGAGCCATGGAGAGTGTCAAGGACATGTATGAAACCATGCTCAGGGTGTCTGAGAAAGCGGACATATTGTACGAGGCTTACAAAAAACAAGCAGCAGAGAACAAAGAATTGAAGACCCTCCTACATAAAGAGAAGGAGGAAAAACAACAATTGCAGCTTTAGTTGCAAGCCACAACAGAAGCGTGGGAAGATTGGAAGCGCAACAATGAAATTATGCAAGCAGATCATGATGCCTTGAAGGCGTTCCTACATGAAGAGAAGGAGGAGAAGCAGCAGTTGCAGCTTCAGTTGCAAGCCACGACAGAGGCGTGGGAAGATTTGAAACGCAACAACGAAACTCTTCAGAGAGATCATGATGCCTTAAAAGCATTCCTACAGAAAGAGAAGGAGGAGACGCAACAGTTGCAGCTTCAACTACAAGCCATGTCAGAGGCATTGACGGAAGTGAAGAGCAACGAGGGCTTACAACATCTTTCTTCATCTGTTTCGTAATCAACACCTAAGGTAAATAGTGTTGATTTTTCTTCAGTTTCTTCACACGATATAATTTCAGTTGGAAGTGTGGAGATACACATCACAGGTACCGGCATGAGACTCCTCACCAAAATGGGGTACAGAGGAGGAGGACTTGGCATTCGTGGCCAAGGCATAACCGAACCATTGGAGGTTGTGCAATGACCTCGTTATGCAGGTTTGGGGTACAGTGGCGAAGGATGTTCGAAGGACATCAAGGGAAAACAAATAATGATGAACTCTCTAAGGAAGAGGAATGATAGGGACACTTTTCCATTATTCCATGGTAGTGCACGTTGCAGTGAAGGAATTGAGGCGAGCTCCCATCATCATGATCGCACCAGAGACCACCCCAGAAGGTATACTAAGTCTAATTATTCCAGAGTGCATTTTGACTATAAGAATGTTGATAACCACAGTCGTAAAATATGGCATCGTAAAAATTGTTATTTTTGTGGTTTAAATAACCATGTGATTTCTTAGTGCTAGAAGAGGATGGCAGCACAAAGGAGGAAGAGGCACGAAAAGCCTTCTCCCCAACAAGAAAATAAATCAGTTAAGCAAGTTTGGAGGAAAAAGAACTTTTGCACCCATTGCGATCGAGGTGGCCACCAAAGAGCGACATGCTGGAAACTTCATCCAGAGCAGCGCCTTAAAGACAAAGCGCCCGTGCATACACCAGTCAAAAGAGCTGATTGACAAGAAAGTTCGCCACAGGGAAATGATCCACTCGTTTTAATAAATGAGAAGTGGTTCTTCTAGATTGTTTTTTTTTTCTAGAGATGTTAAGCTTGTCATGGCCATGCTTGTAAGTCATTTGTCGCATTTTTATTATGAAAGTGATAATGTGTTTCCATCACTCATTTAAGCGACCATGACATTTTTTTTGGCCTTGTTTTATAAGTAGTGTTTTAGATCTCTTTCATGTAAAAGTGATGATGTGTTGCCATCACTTTGAGATGCGACGATTATGTTTTGGTCATGTTCTATGAGTCTTCTGGTGCATTTCTTTCATGTAAAAGTGATGAGGAGTTTTTCCATCACTTCAAAATGCGACGATGAGGTCTAGTCTTGTAATTCTGTTGAGGTATGATTTCCATTTTTGCTGTAAGCTAGACCACCGAGTACATGTTATAAACTCGTGGCAAGTATGGAAATATTTGGGTCATTGTTGGTCACATTGAGAATGTAATGTTCGTTGCAGCTTAGGCAGGTGTTGGCATTTTGATTCCGAAGGACGAAAGTGAAGGAGTCTTCAAGGGATGTTCCTTTTCAAACATTTGCATTTCTGTAGTTGCAGGTGTTGGCTTTACATCTTGAGTCTGAAGTACGTGAGGTGAAGGAGTCTTCAAGGGATGTGCCTTTTTAGACATTTGCATTTCCGCAGTTGCGGTTGTTGGCTTTGCATCTTGATTCTGAAGTACGAGAGGTGAAGGAGTCTTCAAGGGATGTGCCTTTTCAGACATCACATTGCAGTAGTTTTAGATGATGGCTTTGCATCTTGATTCTGAAGTACGCCAGGTGAATGAGTCATGTGGGGATGCGCCTTTCAACGACATTTGTAGATAGTTTATGATAGGTAAAGCTTGATGCTTTTGGAGGACCAAAAGCTCCTTAGTGGGGAGGATTGATCCAGGTGGATTAAACAAGTACAAGTACAAGTGGCTTAGCATAGAGGGCTCAAAAATCAAAGTGTTCAAAAATATCTCAAACCATGTTCATGTCATAGATCTCGTCTTTCTGATTCCAACAACGCAGACGACACTCAATTCCGAGTCCGTATGAATGAGTTAGGAGTGGCCAAAGTTTCGGGTTGACCTGGTGACTGGGCAACCTTAAGGAAGATGCAAATTGGACCAAACCAGGCCACCGGATTCCGACCCACTCAGGCCAGGTTCTGGGCGAAATTTCCGCCTAGTTAATTTGCCTCCTTCGATCAAATTTCGGATTTTTCAAAAAGTCTGGTTTGTTTATATAACAAAAAAATATATATTAAAAAAAAATTGGGTCGGTGGGCCGTGACCCCCGCCGGACCCCACGCACCCAGGCAACCCATATACATTATATATATGTGTTATATAACATATATTTGAGGCTGGCGGGGGTTGAACCCGCGGCCGACCCCGCCGGCCCCGCCCACGTGGCAGCCTCTCTATGCAATAGGAGCCACCACCATATGCGAAACCACCAAAAAAACCCTCCAACATATATGTGTGCCAGTGGAGATCGTGGGGCGAGCCACCCAAGGTGGGCTCGACCCCAACCAACCAACTTAAAATTTAAATTTAAATGCGAACGGTTCAAAAGAAAAGTAAATGCAGATTTCTTTAAACAGATTTCGACTTCATATGGAGGGGGCGGGATTTGACCACCCGACCTCCTCCCTCATAATGTGGATCCTAACCACTAAGCCAAACATATTCCTTGGTAAATTCGCCCACTCGTTTTTATTTAAACTCAGATTTCTGCAAGTGCGCCAAGCCGAGGAGGAAGATGGAGCACGAATTTTCTGAGTATTAATGCTATTTTGCAGCCAAGCATGGGCACAGAATCCGAGGAGATTAATGGATTTCCAGACTTATGATTTTTTTATTGCAGGTTATGTGGAACCATGAGCCTAGAAAGAGCCAGGTGGAACCTTGATTGAGCTCAACTTTCAGGAGGGTGAAATTTTTACTTTGTCCAAATGGGACAAATTTTATGTCGTTTCAACACTACTCGATGCCACGAGTTTGATGACGTGCTCAGTTTCTTCATCTAAGTTTTTTATTTTTCAACCACTTTTGGAAGTGGGTTATGCAGGTGTCAGATTTCCGCATGTGAGCAGTCGTTTTCACCTTTTTCGACGCCACAAGATTGACGGTGTTTTCAGATTTAGCCGCAAAGAAGCTCAGCCTTCAGCAAATGGCAGCATGAGGTATATGATGTGGATTCCATGTACCTATTTATTTATTTCTCTTTGAGATGCATTATGTCTTGCAGATCCCGGTTGATACATGAGCTGTGGGATCTTGCCTTGTGTTGTTATTGATGTACTTTCAGCTATGGATTTGTGTTTTGTATGAGATCCATTTTATGCCACATTGGCGGGATGCTCATTTTCATATGTGTATTTTTGAGATCCCTTGTTTGCCAGGATTGGCGAGATACTCTTATTTATTACATGTCAGCTATGGTCATACTGATAGGATTCTTTCTTTATGTATGAGAGTTCTGCAGTGGAACATCTCTTAAAGAAGTCAAGCCACTCCTATGTGAGGGCAATTTTTCCTTGCATGTCATAGGGAAACACATCCATGTACATCTTCTTCTTACAACACATAATGCAGCGGCCTACACCATCTTGACACCGAGGCCTGGAGATGTAGTCCCTCTTGGACGAACTCTGTCATCAAACGATGTGTTCTTATGATTGTTGATCTTGTTCATTTATGTTCCTCTTATTTCCAGCTACAATTGTTCATTTCAGTTCATTAACGTCTTTAATTAAATGCAATTCTAATTATCAGCCGAAGTAAAAGGTCTTGGTTAAGGGTATCAAGATTTTACCCTGGATCAATTTCCAATGAGTCATCATGGAGCAAATTTGGACACAGGGAAGACACTCAAATTCAACCTTGAACAGAGAGGATATTTTTTGCCTGGTCACTGTGCATTTAACAAGAAATGGTGCATTTGGCAGTCTTTAGAAATTTTCTAAGTTTCACTCCAAGTTTGATTTTTATCTTGGGGAATCATGTTTTTACCACATGTAATTGATGATGTAAATGTAATTATCATATTTTTACTATGTACTAGGGTAAATACATTAGGTAAATGAACTAAATGAGGTGTAATTAACTAGTTGCAAAAAGTTAGGGTTGAGTTACTTTGACCACCCTACACTCTAGGTTTCAATTCAGAATTTAGTGGATCAGCTCCTCCTCTTAGGGATTCGACCTCTGAGGTTGGGAGAGGTTGTTTGAGGCCTATATTATGTCATTTTTACTCATTTTCAAAAGTTGGAATGGTTGGAATTATTTGATGTATTGATAGTTGATCAAGGGAATTTGTATTTAGTTTTGGCCAAGCTAATAAAGAGGAGTCGCAACTACATTTATGGGATACCTATAGTATTGAATGTCTTTCATAGCTTCTTCTTCAGTCACATATGTTTGAATGTATTTTTCATGTCACTTTCATGTCTATGTTATGATATTTTACAAGTTAGAAATTCAGAATACATGTTTGCCATGCTCTGTTTTGGGTAACTGATCATATTTTGTTCATTACCTCTTGTCTAAGAGAAATACATCTCTTATGCCTCTCTCAGCCTTTTTATAATTTCAAAACCATTCCATAACCATTCCCTTCAAGTGTTTTTCATTGTACCTACCTTGCCCCATTAATCCCTGCAACCCTAACTCATTTGCCCTAACCTGTCTTTCCTTGACCTAATTCCTTTATCCACTAATTTCCCCAACCAAAATCAATTCAAAACAACCCCCTGCACTCTATATCTAGCCTAAAAACCCTAATTTATCGATCCCTCCTAGTTGTGACCCTTTTGGAGAGAGCCCTCTCTGGCTTAATAGGGCTAGCTATCAAGTCAAGAGCTTGGTTTGTGGTTACCTATGTTGGGATTCCTTCCTCAGCCTTGGGAATTTGGTGGAGTGATAACACACTGATTAAACCTTAACCACAATTAATTAAGTGCTAACCCATCATTAATTATCGCTAATCCATTTACTTAGTGTTAATCCAGTTTAACTCCATAAGAGTCATTTAAAGCACTACCCATGATTGATTAGTGCTGATGCACTTAATTACATTAATGAGGATTAATTTGGCGATCTGCTAATTTCGGTAGAACTGCCAGTTTAGTGCCAACTAACCGGATTTAGCTCCAGTGAGCTAAATTTAGGCCATAAATTGTCGAGAAACTAGATATGGTAATAAATTTTTTATTTTTCAACCAAATTGGTGCAGAAGGAGACTAGATGACCATTTTTAGGAATTCTAGACTCATTGGTGTAGGTTTCACGAGAAGAAAAGCATTGTAAACATATCATTTTGAAAATTTGAGCATAATTTAGAGGCCCAAGCCATGGAAGCTAGACGAAGGAGATGTAGCCCAGGAGGAGTGAACTCCTTCATCAAATTCCTCTGTTGATGTGTTTTATGGTGATGTACTGTAATTTTGTTTTCTGTTGTTCAACCTTTATTTTATGTTAAATTTTTCCTAAAATTAACATGAAAAACACTCATGAGACTCGATAATTTGCAAGAGAACTTGAACACTTAAGCACATATAAGACATTGTTTATAGAATCTGAAAGAGTAATTAGCACAACAACATGAACATAATTCATTCAGATCATTTTTGGTATCAAAGATTTAGGTTTTTTCATGCAAGAAGGGGTCTAATTGTTTGCAAGTTTGTTGCATGATTACAAGGTTAAAACTCAAAAAAGGAAAATGGAAGTTGGTTGAAAGCCCTGCAGTTGAGTCAAGGGGAAGAAAGGCAAGTTGCCAAAGTCTTCAACACCAACAAATCCTCAAGTTGAAGTTGAGTCTTCAATGAGAATGTCTCACGAAGGAGAACCTATAATGACAGAAGATGAGAGAGCATTCAGGAAGGCATTATTTGATATGACTGAGATGGTTAAGGACCTCTATGAGGAGAGGAATTTAAGGATCCAAAGATAAATTTCTAGGCCTCCAAGAGGAGAGCGTTCTCCAGGAGGAGGAGGCCATGAAGATGGTAAGAAGCGACCATCAACTCCACCATCATCCTCACCACCATATTCACCTTCCTCTTCATCATCTTCCACTACAACAACCCTTCCATCTGTTCATACACATAATTCAAAAGGAGCTGGTAAATCACCCTTAATAAAACTTGATGTTAAATTTGAGCTTCCGATGTATAATGGCGAAGTGAATGTAGATAAGTTGGATAATTGGATTCGTCAATTGGAGGTTTAATGCAGAATACATAACCTACAAGAATATGACATAAAGATTCAATTAGATTCCTTGAGAATGGAGGGTGAAGCACTTGTATGGTGGGAAGAAAAGACACGAGATGAGATTAAGAAAAATAGTAAGACCCAATGTATTGGTTATATTTTATTTCTTCCATTAAAAGGAAATTCTATCCTCTAGATCAAATGCAAAAAAGCTATTATGAGTTGGCAAAACTTTAGACAATTGAAAGGTTAAAATGTGCAATATTACACTCATGACTTTACAAGAAGAGCTCTTATGTTAGGTGTTGATTTGCATAGTCAAGAAACTTTGCTGAAGTACATAGGGCATTTTTATAATTACCTGAAACATACCATCCTAATTTTTAATCCCAATAATTTAGATGAGGTCTGTGTGAAAGCTACACACCTTCAGGCAAGAGGGAAAAATGTACAAGAAGAGGGTAAAAAGAAACCATTTAAGGGTGGTGAAAAAGGAAAGGGTTTCAAGGTTAAACAAAAGAAGAATTCATCTATTAAAAAATAAGGGGAGAAAACCGCATGTAATCATTGTTCCAAAGAGGGTCATGATGAAGCTCACAGTTGGAAGCTTCATCCAAAATTGAGGCCTAAGAAATTCAACAACAAGGGGAAACAAAAGACAACTGCTACCACACAACAGGATCTTGGATCCAACTCAGGGGATGAGACTAAAATTGCAGCCATGGTCACAAAGCGAAAAGAAGCCATAGAAAGTACTAGCTCATCAAATTTTCACAGTAACACTCCAAGCGAAGAAACAAGAATAGAGCTATTTCATGTAAGAGTGATCTCAAAACATACAAAATTTGACACACTATTTGATAGTGGGTCTCAAGTGAACTTAATATCTAAAGACTTAGTTAAGAGGCTTAATATTGAAACATTATCTCATCACAATCCATACCCTTTGGGTTGGATAACCAAGAATATAAATTTACAGGTTACAAGAAAATTTATTTTCCGGTTTGAAATTACCACAAACTTTATTGATGAAGTTGAGTTAGATGTTGTACCGCTTAACATATCAGAAATTGCTTTGGGTAGTCCATATCTCTATGACAGGAAAGTAGTCTTCAGTCACCATGAGAGCAAGTACCACTTGTTCAAAGATGGAGTGGAATATATTGTGAGAGGTCATCGCAAAAATCTAAACCCCTCTTTATTTAATGTTGGGCAAATGAAGAGGCTAGTAAATTCAAGAAAAAACTTTGTGCTTCTTATTATGAAACAAAATAATGATAAGGATTATGAATATTTTGAAGTTTGCGATGATAAATTAAAGTTTTATTTGTTTGATGTGGTAAGTCAGCATGGTGAGATGTTTTAGGAACCAAAGGGGTTACCTCCCAAGAGGGGAATCCAACATGAGATACAACTGCAACAGGATTTTCCACTCCCTAACATTGGCATGTATTGAATTTCATTAATGGAAAGTGCAGAAATCAAGAATCAATTCCAAGAATTTTTTAATAAAGGTAGCATTCGCCCATCTACCTCGCCATGTGGTTCACCAATTGTGTTGGTTCCCAATAAGGATCGAACATGGCACATGTGTGTGGATTTCCGTGCACTCAACAAAATCACGATAAAGAATCATTATCCACTCCCAAGGATTGATGATTTTCTTGATCAATTGAGGTATGCAAAGTATTTCACCAAGTTAGACTTAAGTAGTGGTTATCATCAAGTTAGAATAGCTGAAGAGGACATATGGAAGACCAATCTATTTTTCGGAAAAGGGAGGTGGATCTATTTTTCCTAAAGGAGTGTTGTGATCTAGATCTTACACCAACCTATTTTTATGGTTGGTCAGCCTTCCTCATGCACTCCTTTGGTATATTTATGATATCTAACCTCTTCTCTTTTCAGCAGGATTTGTCTTGATGATGAGTGTTGTTCTAGACCCGAAACGTAGACGCAAAAATGCTCACTGTGGAGATTCTGAATTCAGCAACTCAAAACTCACACCACAAAAATCTGAAATCTAAACAAGGATTGTTTAAGTGGCTTGTTATGCAATTTTTTCTTTGCAACGATTCAACTACTTTCATGAGAGTTATGAATGATGTATTGAGACCATTTCTTGATGAGTTTTTCATTGTCTACTTAGATGATATTTTGATATTCAGAAAATCATGAGATGAACATGTTATGCATGTAAGAAAGGTGTTTGATGTCTTAAGAAAAGAACAATTGTTTTTGAAGATGTCAAAATGTGAATTTGGTAAAACTTCTTTAGTGTATTTAGGACATATTGTTGGATGAGGTGAGTTGAAAATAGACCCCTCTAAGGTTGATGTCATTGTGAATTGGCCTAAATCCAACACATTCACTGAGGTAAGAAGTTTTCTAGGAGTAGCAAAATATTGGAGGAAGTTCATTGCTAATTTTTCTTCTATTGCAACTTCATTACATGCATTGACTAGTGTGAAGAAGGTCTTCCAATGGGGAGGAAATCAGCAAAAAAACATTTGATGCTTTGAAAAAGAAGATCAGTTCGACCCCAATACTATCACTACTGGACTTGAGACATCCCTTTGAGATTCAAACGACTGCAAGTGACTATGCCATGGGTGCAATCCTCTTACAACATGGTAATCCCGTTTCATTCCATTCAAAAATGTTTAATGGTGCAGTGATAAATTATCCTACATATGAAAAGGAGCTATATGCATTGGTTCAAAGTGTGAAGAATTGGAAACACTATTTGATGGGAAAGGAAACCATCATTCACACTTATCACCAACCATTGCAATACTTGCAACCGCAAACTAAATTGCAACAGTCAAGACACTTTCGATGGATGGGTTTCTTGCAGAAATTCCACTTGGTCATCATGTATAAGAAAGGTATATACAACAAGGTTGCTAATATGCTTTCTAGGCCTATTATTAGTGCAACTACTTTACTCAAGAATACTTATGTTTTACATAAAAGTTATGTTGAAACATATGCATTTTATAATGACTTTAAGATGTTTATGAAAACTTGAGTCAAGGTTGACAAGTTAAGGAATTAGATTACCATCTACATAATAAATTGTTGTATCATTTTTCCAAGTTTTGTATTCCATAGGGTGAGAGAGCGAATGTCATAAGAAAAGCACACACTTTAGAAAAATGTGTATATTGATGCCACGTAAAAATAAAGTTATAGTTGAACGCACAACTCATTTTTTCTTTCAAAATGTATGGGTTCATTTTGGATTTCCTACATCTATTGTAAGTGATCAAGATTCTCGGCTTTTTGGGAATTTTTTGTCAAGCTTGTGGGACTTGATGGACACTAAGTTGAAGAATATTACAACCTTTCATACACAAATAGGTGGTCAAACCGAGGTGGTCAATAGAAAATTCATTCATCTTCTTCGAGGATATTGCAACAAACATCCTAAGTTGTGGGATGAACATTCGTATCACATTCAACATGCTTACAACCGTGCAAAAAACTCCTCTACTAAAACATCGCCATTTTAGGTATATATTGGATACTTGCCAAAATCGCCATTGGATTTCATTTTTGGGAAAGATGTAGCTATCGATGGGCATAGCGACATAGATAAAGCAAAGAAATTCATACAACAAATTTAGTTGATCCATCAAACAGTTCAAGATCAACTAGAAAAAATTCAAGGTAAGTACAAAGAGAGGCACTAAAAACATCATGTGGATCATAGGTTTCAAGTTGGTGATGAATTTTGGCTTCACATTAGCAAGGAAAGGCTTCAAGGAGAAGGTAAAAAGTTGAGACCAATCCGTTATGGTCATTTCAAAAATTTGGAAAATATTGGTAACAATGCCTTCAAGACTGAATTGCCTTCATACATACAAATTTATTCAGTTGTTAATGCTGAAAATTTGAGATTGTATGAGCCTCCTTTGATTGAAGATCAAGGAGAGAATTTCCAGCTGCCATCTATTGAATATTTTTCTTCATATTTCTTTGTTGATCTTCAGCAAGACACCATACTTGACAGGAGGATGGGGACATCGACAAGAGGAAGTGTATACTATCATTGATTAGGGCTTAAAGGAATAAATCCTTCAAAATACAAATGGATTTAAATTGGGAAGGTGAGGGAACTGTACCCTCACCTATTTAGCAACTCAACATGATATTTCGAGGTCCAAAAGATTCCAGTGTGGAGGAATGATCAGGGGCTCAATTTTATTCTCAGAAATCAAAGTTCTCAGACTGCTTTGAAGGTTGAATGAGTGCGTAATTCTCATCATTATGAATCTGGTGCACTTCGTTTCATGCAAAATGGACTCCGTATGCTCCCAAAAATGAGTTTTGTTCGCTTTGTTAAATAGGAAAATTTTGAAAAAAAGGATAGACAGGTTGCCCAGTTAACAGTTTGTACTGCTGATGTGGCATGATGACTAGGCTAGGTCAAAATTTTATCATTCTCCTTCGGCGAGTAAGGGACTTCCAAGTGGAAGCATCACATTAGTTGAAATTTTGGGTCATTTTTCATGTTTTGTATGGTTGAGAGCGAACTAATGGGTTGAGGATATGTGGTGCAGCCTAAGCCCACCACATGCAAACCACCCCCCCCCCACATGGTTGATCAAAATTATGGTTTGAATATCGGAAGGGTTGGCAGGGGTCCAGTCTAGGCCTAGAAAGCATATCAAACACTACAACAAGGTGTTTGATATGCTTTCTAGCCCTATTATTTATTCTTGAAAAGCCTCTTGAACTCATGCCAACTACACCTGTAGATTACATATTTGTGACATGTTTGACAAAATTATTGTCATGGATAGTAGGGGTCCAGTCTAGGCCTCGTCATTGTTTTTACAAATACATCATTGTTTCACTGTTTTATTTCATTTATGAAATTTTCAATGAGTTTTGGGTAGTGACCTAGGCTGTGGGCCTGAAAAATTGGCTCAAATCCCAAGGATGCTGGCACAAGTATGTGGGAAAAAGTCCCTGGACACATGCTTTCATATGCTGTGGGAGCGTCCAAATCCTCCTAGACACGACCATGCCTATATTGTGAGAGCGTCCAAGGTTTGAAGGCATAAAACCTCTGTGGGACCCAGGGTCTAGATGCTCCAGTGGTTGGATTTACTTCTCGGAGTCCTGTTGTTGATGTGGAAGGTATGTCTGATGTGTTTCTATCGATTCCACTTCCTTAAGGTCACATAGGAGGTCAAACATGATCATAGTAACTCTTCATCACATGTTTACCCCGGTTTACCGGTTACTTGGGTAGATGTGGGATGAGGGTGTTACAGAGTGGTATCAGAGCATGGTTCACCCCTTGGACTGATGGGTGGTGTGTGTTGGTCATGAATGTTGATTGCACATGTGTTAATCATCCTTGTGGTCTATGTTTTAGTTGTATATTCATGGTGTCAGTCATGGTTGTAATGATGTCGCCATGTGAAAGAGGATGTTATTGTTGGGAAGTGTGATGTCATGAGTGCATGTTTGGTTACATGTTGTTATATGTTGTTACATGTATCTTCCTTGTATTCTTTGTTAAATGTTGTTACATGTTGTCACATGTATTATCCTTTTATGCTTGGTTACACAAGTTTATGCTTGTGTATTGTTTGTGTTTACACTTGTGTATTGCCTAGCATGTTTGGTTACATGTTGTTATATGTTGTTACATGTATCTTCCTTGTATTCTTTGTTACATGATGTTACATGTTGTCACATGTATTATCCTTTTATGCTTGGTTACACAAGTTTATGCTTGTGTATTGTCTGTGTTTACACTTGTGTATTGCCTATGTTTATGATTGTGTATCGTCCATCCACATTGGTATGACTGATGTTGTCATGCATGAGGTCATAACATGTGTAGTGATATGGTCATGCAGTGATGTCTGGACTCTAACTAGAATGATGTTTATGTGTTGGTACACTTATTTTTTATATGTTTATATGTTTTTATGATTATGTTTGTACATGTATTATGCTGATTTGGATGATCTTGCAAATGAGGTATCCTCCCTCAATTATGCTAAGGTACATTGGTTTATTATGATTTGGTTTACCTAACATAGTATGCGTTGCCGGAAAGAGATAAAAATGAATAGCAAGATGGTATACTACAAAGAATATCCCTATGAATTAGATGAGCAACGTGGTGGGAAATATTTCGATTTGGCAGACACATTAAGAAGCTTTAAGGAATAAATAAGGAGTTGTAAGGAAAACGATGATAGAATCATAGAGGAACAAGAGAAACAAGCCGAGGTTAATGCAATAATCCTTCATAGTTTTTAATAATTACAGTGGCAAGGGCCACTTCATATTAGACATGGGAAGGAGGAAAAAACTAATGGGACATATGGTAGTAGGTCTCCTGGTATACACAGGTCAGATAGAGTTGAAACAGTGAGAGATGGCAGACCGTTGGATACTTTATATAGGAGGGGTGATGCATACAGGTACTATTCTATTTCTGGTTCTAATAGGCATTACGATCATCATCGTTATCATCCTTACAGGAGGAGTGATAGGGGATACTTGTTAGATGAATTTAAGAAAGAAAAGCCACCTAATTTTGATGGCGATTTGAAGAAACCAGAAGATGCAGAGGCTTCAATACTTGGGATGAAAAAAATATTTGAGTTGCACAAGTACACAGAAAACATGAACGCCAGAATTGTTATTTTCAGATTGAAAGGTAAAGAAGACATTTGGTGGGAAGATGTGAAATGGGTCAGAAACTTCAGGACATATGACATGAGTTGGCATGAGTTCAAGAGGCTTTTGAAGAAGAAATAATTGTCAGAAAGGTACTACAATAGTAAGGCTAAAGAATTTTATGAGCTAAATATGGGGTCAATGATAGATGAAGAGTACACGACTAAATTCCTGGAGATATTGAGGTGTGTACATTATATTGAAGATGATAAGGTCAAATTTCAATGATTTGTTAGTGGTTTTCCATTAGAATTTAGAGATTGGATTGAGTATGATGAGCCTTGGTCACTTGAGGAAGTCATTGGGAAGTTGAATCACTTATACGAACAGTCAAAGCGTAAGAATGAATCTCAACAAGGATGGAAAGGGAAAGATAAAGGTAAGGGTAAATGGCAACGGAAAAGAGTAAGACCTCAGAATGTAGAAGAAAAATAAAATGTGGCACAACAAAATAGGTTCAATGCAACTAGACAGGGACATGGATCACAACAACAACATAGAGGTGATGGTATTGGATAGTTGGAGTGTTGGATAGGCGGTAAGGAACACCTTAAGAGATATTATACACAAAATCACGGTGGTAGGACTTAGTATATAATGCACAATAGGAGTAGAATATTGGGTATGTTGGGCAGAAAATTCCTTGTATTTATGCAGTTGTGGACAACAGGCAGGAATATCATCAGGCATCTGTCATTGACATGGATGGTAAACTTTTTGATTAAGTTGTTTCTATTTTGACTAACCCTGGATCTAATTATAGTTATGTTAGTCCTGACTTGGTGGATAAGTGTGGTTTGAATAAATACGTGCACGTATAATATTGGTTAGTAAAGTTGGCTACATGTACAAAGAAAAGAGTTCACTGTTGGGTAAGAGCTTGTGCATTTGAGTTAAATGGTATAACTACAACATCACAATTCAACATATTTCCATTGGGGTCATACAATATGCTATTGGGTATGGACTGGATATACCTTCACAGGACCAAGGTGGATTGTTATGACAAATACATTGAGTGCTTGGATGATAAAAAAGAACCAAGAGCCTTACAGGGAAAGAAAAAATCCCCATCATTAGGATGGTGGCAGCCATGCAGGCCAAGTGAAATCGCAGGAAAGGTGTGTGTTGCTGGTAATGCATATTTCTAGTGAAAAAGGTAAGGAAGTTGAGGATGCAGATTTTTTGAGCAGGTACCCATTTATACCACAGTTTCAGGATGTATTTCCTATAGATATTTCAGAGTTTCCACCTCACAAGGAGGTAGATATTTCTATTGATTTGGTACCAGGAGCATCGCCAACATCTAAAGCATCTTACAGGATGAGCACACGTGAGTTGGTAGAGCTAAAGTTGCAGCTAAAAGAGATGATTGACAAAGGTTACATTAGGCCGAGTGTATCACCATGGGGTGCACTGGTATTTTTTGTGAAGAAGAAGGATGGTACTCTCAGACTATGCATTAATTATAGGTAGTTGAACAAAGTGACCATTAAGAACAAGTACCCATTGCCAATGATTGATGATTTTTTTGATCAGTTGAAGGGAACAATAGTGTTCTATAAGATAGACTTGAGATCAGGATACCATCAGACACACATCAAAGAATAAGACATCTACAAGACCACATTCAGGGCCAGGTATAAGAATTACGAGTTTGTTGTAGTTCCATTTAGTTTGAATAATTCTGTAGCTACATTTATGTGTTTGATGAAAAAAAATTTGCATCCTTATTTGGAAAAGTTTGTTATTGTGTTCATTTATGACATAATGGTATATTCTAAAAATGAGGAAGAGCATGTTGATCATTTTCCAAAAGTGTTGAGATTGTTGAGAGAGAATCAGTTGTATGCTAAGCTCAACAAGTGTAGTTTATTCCAGGCTAAGGTACATTACTTGGGACATGTTGTCTCCAAGGAGGGAATCACAGTAGATCTAGAAAGTATAAGAGCTATCATGGAGTGGGAAACTCATAGAAATGTAGATGAGGTGAGATACTTCATGGGGTTGGCAGGTTATTACAGGAGGTTCATCAAGAAATTCTCACTGATTTCTTATCCTATTACATCATTACAGAGGAAAGGTAAGAAGTTTGAATGGAAAAAGGAGTGTGAGACAAATTTTGATCAACTTAAGCAATTTTTGACACATGCTCCAGTGGTAAAGATCACAAATCCGGAAAAGGAGTTTGTATTATGTACAAATGCATGCAAGAGAGGAATTGGGGGAGTACTTATGCAGGATGGATAGGTGGTATGCTATGATCACGAAAACTAAATGAGCATGAGCATAAATACCTGACGCATGATCTTGAGCTAACACTGATCATCCATGCATTGAAGATGTATAAGAACTATCTTCTTGGCAGGAGGTTTGTATTGATGAGTGATCATAGAGGGTTTAGATACTTGTTTAACCAACCGAATCTGAACACCACACAAGCTGGATGGTTGGACATGATCAGTTAATTTGACTTTGATATCAGGCAAATAAAGGGAAAGGATAACATGGTCACATATGCTCTTAGTAGGAGGATATAGGTAAATCACATAGCAGCTATGAGCTCCTATGTGACACATTTATAGGATAAGATCTTGCTAACATGTCGATAGGATGACAGGTATATGGATATTGTGCACAGGTTGCAGCAGAGTATTACATGTAGTGGTATAGGTACAGGTACATGTATAGGTAGTGGTACAATTATAGGCAGTGCTACAAGTACAGTTACAAGTACAGGTAGTGCTATAGGTATAAGCATAGGTAGTGGTATAGGTACAGGTACATGTACAAGTGCAAGTGTACAAGATGTGGATTACTACTTCACATTAGATGCCTTGTTCAAGTTTAGAGATGTGCTAGACAACAATGAGCTCAAGAAGGTGATCTTGAGGGAGTTTCCTATGAAACCATATTCAGGTCACCCATGATATCAAAATACACTGCCTGCAACGAAGAGGTTCTATTCTTGGTAAAATTTGAAGAGATATGTAGCACATTTTATGGACAGGTGTTTGGATTTTCAAATGGTTAAATAAACTGTAGGCATCCAGGTGGGCTACTATAGCCGATTGCGATTCCATGGTGGAAATGGGGGGTCATTTCCATGGATTTAATAACATGTGTTCCCAGGACAACTAGACAAAATGATTCCATCATGGTTGTTGTGGACATGTTGAAAAAGGTTGCACACTTCATTCCAGTGAAGACTACATATTTAGATAGCAATGTGGCACATGTATTCATTAGAGATGTGGTCATATTTCATGGTGCTCCAAAGAAGATTGTGTCGGACATGGATGAAAACTTCACTTCTAATATTTGGAAGGAATTGTTTGCAGGTTTGGGAAGCGAGTTGGCCTTCAGTACAACTTATCATCCACAGACAGATGGAAATATAGAGAGGGTCAACATGATCTTGGAGTACATGTTGAGGATGTATGTAAAGCATCAACAATGGAAGTGGGAAGAGTATCTTCCGCTGGTATAATTTGCTACAATAATGTGTATCAATATTCCTTGAAGACGATTCTGTTTGAGGAAATGTATGGGAAAAGTTACAATTATCCCATTATTTGGAATGATCCAGTTAATCGAGTATTTATTGGGACAAACATGTTAGCAGAAATTGAACAGTAAATGCAGGTAATCAAGAAGAATTTGAAGGCAACACAAGATAGGAAAAATATTTATGTAGACCAGAACATGTTGTTTAAGGAGTTTCAGGTTGGGGAACATGCGTACTTGTGCATCAAACCAAATAAGAGCTCCTTGCAGATTGGACCATGTGCCAAGCTGGAACCACAGAGGCCTAATTGATAAAAAGGCTTCCGAGGATCAGTTGGTACCTTTTTGTCAGTTCGGTTTTGGAACTCTCTCATTTATTATCTCTCTCTCTTTCTCTCACTCTCGGACGCTTAGAGTTTTCTTGGAGCACTTTTTTATTTGATCAAGAAAGGAAAAGAAGGAAAGAGGAAGGAAGGAGAAAGAAAGGAAGAGTAGGATCAAGCAACTACAACAAGATTCTTTACAGGTATCGATCTGAATGTGTGATTTCCTTGCTAGATTTGGCATGCATGGTATTGCATGCGGTTCTTTTCTGTCATGGCATGGGTTTTTCTAGGTGTGACAATGTTTTCAGCCTAGCCTTGCCATTTATGGATAGCCATGGTGTGATGGAGTTCTCATGTTTTGGTTGAGTTGGATTTCTGGATGGATTCAAAGCTGAGTGAGGTGGATCTCTGAATTGATAGAACACATGGCCTAGTAAACCTTGAACTGGACTATGGGTTAAGGTAAATATGAATAATGTTTTGCCTTCGTGGGCATAGGAATCCTCGACCAGTGAATGGTGGGATATACTGTAAAGCATAGAGGCAATTTTCTCTTCATGAGGCCTAGGAATTTCGAGTTGGGATATACGGTAAATCCTGGAGAGTGTGTCTTGATTTAGGGCCTAGTAACCCCTAGATCAGACTGTGGATTGTGGTAAATCCTGAGAGACTAGGAGAGAGGAAAATTTCTCATGGTGTAGGTGGAGAAATCTGGTGGTATCCATGCTTATTATGGCCTAGTGATCAAGTGGATATCATGTTAAAGCTATTTATGACATGTTTAATGTTTTGGCTTAGTGATTCAGTGTTGATTACGGTAAATCCTGATTTCTATTGATAAGGGTGAGGTGGTTTAGCCTCGAGATGCTATGGTTGTTTCTTTTGGTTTGATTCCGACATTCATGATTGGAATATGGCATGGGGGTGGTTGGTTGAAGAGAGATTTGGCTCAGCCCATCTATGGTCGGGTGGAATGTGGAAGTCCCATCCTGGTTTGGTTTTTTCATTCATTAATAAGAGGTTCTTTCCTTGACATTTTATGTGTAAATGTACTAGTTTATATGTGGATTATATGGTTGATGTATCCTTAATATTTCTGTTGTTATTATGCTGGTTATAAGAATGTATTATGACAATGATAATGTATGGCTCTCATCGTGTTTTTATTTGTAAACGAATAAACAATGTATCTAGGACCTCATATATAATAGTGAAACTAATGATGTAAAGGAACGATGCTTCCTAGATATTCTCAGATAAGTATGATACCACTATGATTAGATATGTTGTTTAAAACTATAGATTACATATTTGTGACATGTTTGACGAATTTCCTATCATGGCTAGTAGGGGTCTAGTCTAGGACTTGTCATTGCTTTTGCAAATAAACCATTGTTTTTCTGCTTTATTTCATTTGTAAACTTGTCATTGAGTTCTGGGTAGTGACCTGGGCTTTGGGCCTGAAAAAGTGGCTCAAATCCTGGGACGCTGGCAAAGGTCTGTGGGAAAAAGTCCCTAGATGCATGCTTGCATATGTTTTGGGAGCCCCCAAAGCCTCCCAGACACACCCATGCCTATAATTTTAGAGTGTCTAGGGGTTTGAATGCCTAAACCTCAGTGGCACCCAGGGTCTAGATGCATGAGTGGCTGGGTTGGCTTATTTGAGTCCTCTTGATGATGTGGAAGGTATGTGTGATGAGTTTTCGTCGATTCCACTTCCTTAAGGTTGAATTTGATCATAGTAACTCTTCGTCACATGTTTAACCTGGTTGGCTGATTACTTGGGTAGATGTGGGATGAGGGTGTTACGATCTTGCGTACTCTATGCCAAACCTTCAAGGAATAATGGTAGCTCTTGTTCTTATAATAATTGTAACAGTTTGGGTCAGACCCCGGTTTTATTAATATAATTTCAATACAATGAAACTTTACTTCTATTAATAAATGGAAAGTGGTGAAACTATAACATTGTAAAATGAAATTCTCAGCACAGGCCTTAAAGGCCAAGAACATGTTAAGAACTTCACTCTTTAGTTTTAAGAACTATACCCAAGTGCATCTATAAAAATCATCAATGAAAGTTAAGAAGTACTTTCCACCAGAGAAAGAAACAACAGGAAGTGGACCACATAAATCATTGTGAACAAGTTGCAAAGCAGCTGAAGTGTTCCAAGAGGCACATTTGTCAAAACTATCCCGATGATGTTTTCCGAGTACACATCCGGAGCAAACACCATCTCGGCAAGATATCATAGGAAGACATGTCACCATATTTTCTTTACATAGAGTTTGAAGGGAGTGATAGTTTAAGTGACCAAATCACTCAAGCCAAAGTTTTCTCACTTCATCATTATGAGAAACAAAAACGGAGGGAAGACATGATGACCCAAATTTGTCAAACTTATACAACCTTGTGGAATCATCAACAATGCCAGTAGCTAAAATATGTCTAGGATCTTTGAGGTCTTTGATTACAACATCATGAGGTGAGAATTCTACTATTTTCCCTTCACCTAAATGAGTTATCTGATAAAAATATAGAAGGTTGCAGGACAAGGTAGGAACACATAATACATCATTAAATTGACCATTATCTAGATGAATGGTTCCAAATCCTACAACACTAAGAGATCTATCATTACCAACATAAATAGTTTTGATGCTACAATCATTTAAAGAAGAAAACATGGCTTTATTTTTGGCCATGTGGTAAGAAGATCCGTAATCAATGAGCCACTCATGAGAATGAGAAGAAGAAGATAGATTTAATGCATAACCAGATCTTGATGCTTGACAACCACAAGAAGAAAGTGTCATTCCTGAAGATGAAGTTGAAGAGATTTCCAAATTTATGTGGTGCTTCTTCATTGTTGCTTCCAAGGCTTCCATCTGCTTAAAACATTTGGAATCTACATGGCCATCATGATTACAAAAGTTGCAATGTCTATCTATTTTCTTCCTTTTGTTTTTATTTGCCTTATGAGTTTGGTGAGTTGCTTTTTCAGTTTGCGGCTGAAATTTCTTAAGACCCTTGTTTGGTTTAGGACCATTCTTTTTAGGATACGGCTTCTTGGGATTCTTTTGATATGGTTGTTGTTGGGCTACTAAGGATTTCTTAGAAGAGTTTCCAGTATTGATAAGACCAAGGTGTAATATTTTTAACATGTTCTTGGCCTTTAAGGCATTTGCTGAGAAACAATATGGACATCAAACTCTTAAGTTAAGATCAAACAATGGAGGAGAATATGTTGACAAAAAATTTATCAACTTTTGCACTGAGAATGGAATTCAATTGCAACATATTGTTCCATATACTCCACAACAAAATGGTGTAGCTGAAAGGAAGAATCACACCTTAAAAGAAATGGCTAATTGTATGCTTCAATCTAAAGGACTTAGTCTCAATTTTTGGGTAGAAGCAATTAACTGTGCAAATTACATAATAAATCACATTCCTACTAAATTTTTAAGGAATATAACTCCAGAAGAAGTTTGGAGATCAATCAAACCAGATGTAAGTCACTTTCGTGTTTTTGGAAGTGATGCTTGGGCACATATTCCAGATGCGAAACATAAAGCCTCAGAACCTAAGAGTGAAAAAATAATTTTTTTTGGATATTCGGAAGATGTCAAAGGATATAGACTTCTTCAACCAAAATCCAAAAGTATAATCATTAGAAGAGATGTAAAATTTGATGAAAATATATCGGCCTGCGAGCCTAGTTCGGCGGGTGTGCCACCTTTGGCCTGCGAGCCTGATTCGGCATATGTGCCACCTCTCTCTATCTCTTCTATTTTTGATAGCATCCCTTCTAGTTTAGATGATGACAACGAGGATGAGTATCCTCCTCCACCTCTTGAAGGTATTCCTTCTGCTCCACATCTTCCAAGATGGGTCTGCTTTACTCGGGATGCATCAAGTTCTCTTGCAGGTGACCCTGCAGATCGACATCGTACACGTTCTCAGTTCGAAGGAGCCTCTTCCTTATTGGCTCAAGTTCCAGAAAATCCTAATCCAGAAACCTTTGAAGAAGCTTCAGGTCATCCATATTGGGATGAATCTATGAATGAATATCGTTCCTTATTGGAAAACAATACTTGGCTTCTTGTTCCTCTTCCAAAGGGAAGAAAACTTGTCAAATGAAAATGGGTTTACAAAAAAAAGTTTGGGCCAGATGGAAAAGTGGATAGACATAAAGTTTGTCTTGCTGCTAAAGAATTTTCACAAGTTGAAGGCATTGACTATACTGAAACCTTCTCCCCTGTTGCCAAAATGAATTCTATCCACCTTATTCTTTCCCTTGCTGCCTCCTTTAAATGGGAAGTCCATCATATGGATCTTAAATCCACCTTCTTAAATGGAGATTTGCATGAAGAAATATACATGGAACAACCCCCTGTCTTTATCCAAAATGACTCTAGCCTTATTTGTCACCATAGGAAGTATCTTTATGGTCTCAAACAAGCTCCTCGAGCTTCGTATGCCAAAATGGATAGATTTCTGTTAGATAATGGCTTTTAAAGGTGTCATTCTGACAACGTTGTATACACCAAGAAAGTGGGTAAGTCATTCATCATCCTTGTTCTTTATGTTGATGATATTATCCTTACTAGTAGTGATCCCAACAATATAAACCATGTGAATTCTAGCCTAAAAAAGAAGTTTGAAATGACAGACTTAGGACACTTGCGTTATTTCCTTGGTCTTCAAGTCTTGCAATCCAAAGAAGGTATTACCCTTTCTTACTCCAAGTATATCTGTGATTTTCTACGCCACTTTCACATGGAAGGCTGTAAGCCAGACCCTTCTCCCTTTTAGTCTGGAGTCAAGCTTTTAGTCACTTGTACTACCCCTGAAGTTGATGCTACCTTATACTGTCAAATTGTTGGTAAACTTCTGTATCTAACCCATACCCGTCTTGACCTTTCCTTTAATGTTGGTTTTGTTGCTCGGTTTATGCACCAACCTCATGAAAGTCACTCGAAAGTAGCTAAACGAATACTTCGATATATTTGAAGTACATTTTAGTTCGGGATTCATTACAGTGCAAGAGCATCTCCATTGTTGATTGGTTTCACTGATTCTGATTGGGCTGGTGACCTTGATGATCAAAAGTCTACTGCAGGATATGTATTCACTCTTGGTTCAGGACCTATTACATGGTCTTGTAAGAAACAAAGTGCCATCCCTCTTTCTTCAGCAGAAGCAAAGTATCATGGTGTAGTTGAAGCCAGTAAGGAAGCCATGTGGCTTTGTCAAATCCTGTCTGAATTTGGTCTTCATCAGCAGCATCCGACTACACTTTGGTGTGATAATCAGAGTGCCATTCAACTATGCAAATATCTAGTTCAACATCAGCGTATGAAACACATTGAGCTTCATATAAAATTCATTAGAAATCTCGTTCATGATCGTTTTCTTGAAGTGCAGTATTGTTCAACCAATGATCAAGTTGTCGATATATTTACAAAGGCTCTCACAGAAGCGAAGTTTACCAAAATTCGATCTATGCTTGGAGTTCAGGAAAGTTATCATTAAGGGGGGTTAGGCTCTAAAGCCTCCTTTATTCTCCTATTGTGTCACCTTTGTAAATCCTTCAATCCTATCCCAAGTTGTTCTTAAGGGGGGATGTAATTAGGATATTTCGACACATAGGAAATATTTAAGTATAACTTGAACTAGCGTAGAGTTAGGTAAAGTGTGTTTCTTTACTATGTACATTTGTAACTTATAATCCGATGGTCACGATATGTAGTGATCCAATGGTTCACTCTCTCCTTGGTATTACAGACACTTGATCCATGGCTTAATACCTGATTGGCCCATGATCTCTATTTTAAGTGCATGGAGGGTCATTTGTCTAGTAACCATTTATGAGATAAAATTATGTAAATTTTCTTTTTTATATTAATAAATTTCCTGAAGTGGCTGCATTAGCTCAGGCCGTGGACTGTTTCACTCTTCGAGGGTTTTAACCATGTTAAATACTGGTGTACTAATTTATGATATGTTTGTGAGCGATGACCTTTGGTGTTTGATCTAAGGAAGTTACCCTGTAAATTCCTACACGAATGGTGGTAGCTTATCTCTAAGAAGATATGTGATAGCTATGCTCCTTCGCCAGAGTGAGTTACAATGAGGCTAAAATGCATATTTAACATCAAAAGCAATGAGGACAGCCTAAACAAAAAAAAAATAACCCTAGGAGATGAAACACTTAAAGGCTTGTGGACCCCATTGGGGTTAGTTGGTACAACAAATTCCAAAGGTTTTTGCATACAAAATCCATTTTGTGCACTTGGTAGCTCGTTGAAAAGTTATATCTAAGAATTACACATTTCAGCCAACCTAGGCATTGCTCGGGTCCCTTCCATGTCAAAATAACATTATATAGGGCCTCCAAACAGACTTGTAAGTCTAGGACCCAAAAACTGTAGAAAAATTGCCAATATTGAAAACTATGCTTTGAACCGGTGAAGTAGGTTGATGGCCACTGATATCCACCTAGATTAGTACTCCCTCCAACCCACTTAAGTATCTCTAGTTGCGGTAGGTGTTACTTATTTTATCTAAGCCCCAAGGTATGTTATGGAGATGGGATTATAAAAAACTCATCTTCTAGAGTATTCAAACTTCAAAATAAATTCCACCATCACATTAACTTACCAAGAGCTTTCGGGTGATATAAATTTTACCTCAATCCGACTCTTGGATTGGAAGTTATGCCTATTATAATTTTAGCCAATCATTTTGTTCCACATCATAAATGTATGTCCACATGGTATCCATTTCGCCCTTCTAAGGATCCCATGTCTCTGCCACATCAACTCAACATTAGGCCCACCAGTTCTCCCCATCATGGCAGAATTTATTACCTTGTTGTCATTTCTCGCTAATGCTCATTCAACATTTCAACATATTGTCGGTCCTCTCCACCACTGGATCCTTGCATCTTTGAATCCACATGACTGTAAGGTTAATCTAGTGCAAGTCCCACCATGTACCACATGGTATCCATGTGCTAGCCCTCATGGAACTCCCACATCAACATAAAGTGAGGTCCTTTGACCCTCCCCCACTTCATGGATTTTGATACTCGCTATTATATCCGACTTTGAATGAAATCTGATCCACCATAAGGCATCCTTTCTATGGCATATCTAAGCCTACACATATTTTACTACCTGCATCCACATCAGGATCCTTAGATCCACGAATCTTAAACTCTCCCACAAGGTAATCTAGCCTCAGTTGCATTTGGACCTTCACACAATGGTGATGACCCTAATCACCACCAGACTCTGGATCACTGAATACAATAGCTGTTTGATGGAGAGATATATCCCCATATGAGATATAGCCTCCACTTAAGTGTTGGCCACCTTCTGGACCCCCAACTCTCTTATACAAGAGACCTTGGAACAAAGAGATTTGACCTAGATGCGAAAGGCATTTGCACAAAGAAATTTTTCCCTAGATGAAATCTAGGATGCACATAAGGAAACTATGTCTTTCCAACCCCAAACCCTGGATTAATATATTTCTCCAAGGTGCTGACGAAAGAGAGAAATAATAGAAAAATAATGGGAAATTCTTAAGGCAAAGGGAAATTTCCAAACACCAATTTTTTTTAGGGCAATGGCCAACACCTACACTTGACTCTTCGCAATACTGATCCATAGCCATAATAAGATAAAGGGGCACCAACAAGGCCTAAAATACGCTAGATCCAAAATTAGAGGAAGACATGGCTCCAAAAGCCAATTTACCCAAATTCAACATTACACATTGTGAAATATTTAAATTAGTCTAACTTTGTTGACCATTGTAGGATATATAAATTATTCAATAAAATTGGGCTTCTTTATTCATCTTCAAGGAGACATACATGTTTGTGTGACCATCCAAAAGGCTACATGCCATGTTCTAAACAATGAATCTCAATATATTAAATCCATTTGTAGTTCTTAGTCACAACAAGAATATCAATGTGCACAAACCCATATATTAATCACATGTTTCCTACATTAATTAATAATTAGTACTAATGAGATATTCATTTAACACAACATATAAAATAAATGCACAAAACGTAAGATAAACTACAAACATGAGAATGGCATTGAATTTCCCAATTCCAACAATTAGTATAATAGGAAGCATAACTAATTAATACTAAGTGAACTTTAGTTACTTAGTCATAACATATATGATAGCTGGTAATTCATGAAATGATAGTAACCACACAGTTCAAGTAATTCATTATCACCATAGACATATAAGATAGTTGGTCAACCATGAATAAATTATGAATCAATAACGGTTTAATGAATCTTACAGGAACATACATCAGTCAATAACATAACAAACATTGCTATAATCCATAATCCAATAATCCATAAATAATTATACTTATAAGTGTGTTAGAATAATTGGAAACTAAAGGAGAGACTTCCACTCTCCAAACAATCATAAGCCAACTACAATGTAATATCTCTTGCAATTAACCACCCTCGAGCCAAATCCAGAGTTTGAGGAATGTTCACACGTGGGAAAGTTGCACCAAAGGATTGGTAGACCCTCAAGAGATGGAATCTACTATCTAGGTGATATGAAAACTTAATTAACAAGGAGTAACACTCCCAATTTCTCAAATATGTGACTCAAGGTCAAGTCACTAGGGTACTGGTTTGTAACTTTGATTTCACATGCTCTGTATACAAAAAAAATACTACCTCAAGTTCTGCTATCAATGATCCACAACTCCAAGCACTCCATAATAAGTATTGAATGCCTTTTGTTCTCTATGAGGATGATAGTGCCAAAGCACTAGAGCCAACGAGAGAGGGAGCATAGCTAGTATAAAATCAACAAGAGATGAATAATGAGATGTTAATCAGACAAAGCCTACCCAGGATAAATATGGAACCCCAAGTGATCCCACTCTCGTTAGCTTCCTCTGATGCGTGTATCTATCTTTCCTCAACATCTCTTCATGTGTTTTGGAGTGTAAGCTTTCCTATCCTCTATCTTCTATTTCCTGGAGGGTCATTCAATGGTTTTCTCCTCAAGATGCGAGGGGAAAGGGGAATGGGCACCATATGTACCCTCACCACCCCAATTAAATATCTTAATGATTGTCAGCCAGTCAAATTTTCCACCAATCATATCACGTAAATAGTTCTGTTAGGAAGTGGTTTTTTAGTTTGCAAGTGGCTTTGACATTTAAGTTTGAGCTAACTCATGTCTTTCAAGGCACAGAAGAAAGAATACAACTTCCCTTAGACTAAGGATCCATAAGGATATCCTTTCTTGAATTTTTTTAATAAAATTTAAATAAAATTTATTAAATGTTTAATTAGATTTATAGTGAGTTGTGATTCCACATGTTGGTGTTGTGGTCACAATTAGCATTACAAAAATTAGGGGTAAAACATGAGATGTTACATCTAACAAGCCATTTCTCAAGTGAATTTTCAATATGGATACATGTTTATGGTTACATGATTTCCTAACTACATAAAAATCCCCCCTAAACATAGTACTTTTCAATTTGTTGTGCAACATCTTCCTAGCCACTAATATTAAAGTTAGAAAAATAGGTAGTTAGTACAATTTTATTGAAATTAGCTTCAACATTACAATCCCTAGAAACCCATGAGAGTTTTAGTTCACTAGTGAAATTAGTTTGGTTGTAGGTTAATAACGTCTAAAGGCCCTAGTTCTAATGTTGGGCTAGCCATGGATTCTATAGTTGTCTCATGATTTTGTAACAACACTAAATTTTTCTTCTTTTGATGCATTTTGTATCTATAAACTGTTGTGGATATTCCATTTGGAGAATTCATCACAATAAATATTATAAAATTGCTTAAATATTTATTATTATTTTTTCTTTAGATTTTAAATTCTTTTGTTAGTTGATTTTCTGTTAAATTAATTGAATTAGCTAAAATGTGAGTGATAAAGAAAACAAAGAAATACACACACCATCCATAATAGAAATATGTTTTCCCTGGGAAACCCTTATGGAAGAAAACCCAGCTAGAAGGCGAGGTTTCTCTGATCTCTTTTCTCTACTATGGAAAATGTGCAAGTACAAAGAAATGGGTACTCTCTATGGAGTTACCTGAGTCTTGTGGCCTATATGGTTGCTATAGAATCTTAAATCCCTCTTTTTTTCTCCCTTACTTCTCACTCCTAGTTACTTTTCTCACCTATGGAACAAGATACAATAGCATAGAATGGAACCCATACTCCTCCTATTGACCCGATATTTGATATAACTCAATAGCCAACTAGGGGTAAGGTTTGATTCCCTCAATCCTCAACTAGAGTTACAAGATTGAACCTTCTAGACCCTTCTTCAAATTCCACACATGGCTAGCTCCATATATATGAGTAGAAAATACTGATGTGGCATCTATTTGTACCATGGTAGTCAATACGATAGGTCAACTTGTGAGAGGCATAACGTTTTCATTTGAATTTTGGTTGGCATGACTCTTGCACCATTGGAAAGGTATTTGCGTGTATAATAATATGGAGTCCAATGCTAAAGCATTGAAGTTCTAACCCCAATTATTGTTAGTTAATGCCTTAAATGACTCCATAAGTTTTCAAACCCCAATTTTACAAATTAAGATCCATTAATAAGAATGACCCTGCAAGTTGTTTCAAATCGATTCATCCAAATTTTCCCATTTAAAACGTACGACAAACAATATAATAATCCAATGTGAATCAATTTCACTCTTTTTTTATGTGTTTGTACAACTTCTTTCAATAATAAAGCCATTTTCTCATTATTAATAAATCACCTTAGTATATTGTAAATATATTTGCTAAATTTTTTGTATAATATCATAAACATTCATTTTATACAAATAAACCACTACAATTTGGATTTTAAAACTTTAGATAACCATCTAACATAAATTATTAATATGTTATGCTAAATAACCATTTAAAAATAGACATAAATTCAGCTTCAATTAAACCTAACGTAACATTTCAAAATAATTAACTAAAGATAGACAAAAGTTAACATTGAATTTATTTTGTTAAATAAAATTTGCTTTAATTTAAAATAATAATAAAAATAATTTTATAATATAGCTTTAATTTAAAATAATAATAATAGTAGTTATTATCAAAGTAAAATAATTATATATATAAATTATTTATTTTATTTTTATATAATATTAATGAAAAATAAAACTAATCATATTTATAAATTATTTTTATAAATGGTTTATTTTACTTCTACATAAAAATAATAATTATCACATTTATAAATTATTTATTTCAATTTTATATAGTGTTAATAAAATAATATAATTCTATATCGCATTGACTTATAATCTATATCTAGATATTTTGGAAATATGTTACATTATCACAGTTGTATGGTTGTTTATCCTTAGTTAATATATTTTTATACCGGTTGTAATAAATAAAGATAATATTTGTAAGATTATAATTCATTTGTGCTTTACAATACAGGTTGGTTCATTTCTTCTTTCAATATTGTGCAAATAAATTAATGTGTGTGTTTGTACTATCCAAATCACGTACTGTAAACTAATTATTTTGCCTGCTACTTTATCATCACAATTATTCATTTGGTTGGTGATAAATTTTAACGTACAAAATTTGATAAGACAAATTATGAATATTTTCAAGTGAGAGGACCATACTCTCTAAAATCCTCATTGCCACTGGACGGCCACTTGCTTTATTACGATTGGCCCGACGTCGGTAACTACGATTTTCTGTTCGTCTTTTTTTCTCTCTCTGTATTCTCTGGCGAAAACTTTTAAGGTAGCTTACTCCTTGAGCTTAATTAATATAAATTAAATATCTCATTTCTGAAAATTGCTTAATCAATATAAACTAAAAAGAAAATCGCTTAATCAATATAAACTAAATATATCATTTCTGAAAATCAAACACTAGGGGTGAAAAAATTACCAACCCATTTCAACTCTTAGATTTACCCTTTCTTGACAACCTTTTATCTATCTTAGATATTTCACCTACACCTCCTATTGGTAATAATGACATCAAGCTTTCTGGTTTTCAATCTAAAAAGTTATGAACAGATTAAAGTTTGTTTTCATGGTCAAGAAGTTTCCAGATAGGTACATATTAAACATTACTTAAAACAAATTAATAATTAGTTTATTGTTTTTTCTTCCTGAAAATGATGTAATATCCAATGGACAGAATGAAGAGATACTGAATGACTTACGAACTTTCCAGTGTCGGTATATATAATTCAATATTAGGGGACCCAGGAAAGTAATCATTAATTTGCTGGCCTACAATGGGACTTATATGCTTTCGGACTCTTCTTATATACCACTCGCTTCCGGATTCTCCTTATATACCAGTCTTTGTCATAGTTACGGCTTTGGTGGTGAGTCTTTTTAAGGGGATTACCCAGCGATTTGGTTGACCTTTGTGTCACGTCTTATATTCAATCATATCCGAGTTTGTGAAAGTATATCCTTTACAGCGAATAAAAGACTGACATTTGAAATGAGCACTTAATGCAACCGACAAGAAGATAATATTGGTATAATGTGAATAACAGAATTTGTTCTTGAAAATGGTATTGTTTAACCATTATAAATATATTTTTATTTTTTTTCTAAATTTTGTTAATTTTAATTTGTGTTATTTAAAATTAGTTTTTGATTGTATATATGGATTTAGCATCTAGAAAATCTTTTAGAGTATTAGGATTCTTGAGAGTTCACAACTTAAACTTGTGATTCCAACATATCTTTATTAGATAATAAATTTGACAAATATATATTTCTAAGTAAATTTTTTATGACGTGTTTCTTTTTAAATTTCCCTTCCCATGAAATTTAATTTTTATTTTAACTTGACAATAAACTAGCAATTGCACCATATGTTGCAAAAGAAATGCAGTAAAATAACATAGGAAAGAGTAACCTAGAAGAAATAAGTTGTTGCAGAGAAGGAGCCATCGTCAAGGAATGAAAGGCAAATTTTGCTTACATGGAAGGAGGTTTCAAATATATTGATTATAAGAGTTATCAGCCAGAAAATTTTGTTATAGATATTGAAATAGGCAATTGTGGGTGAAAAAATATATGTAAACCAACATAATGAAATAAGTTGTTGCAGAGAAGGAGCCATCGTGAAGGAATGAAAGGCAAATTTTTCTTCCATGGAAGCAAGCCGTAGAGGTTTCAAAGATATTGACTATAAGAGTTAAATTTTGTTATAGATATTGAAATAGGTAATTATGGGTGAAAACATAGATGTAAATAAAGAGAATTTTTATTAACAAAATAGAGTTTACTCCAAGTTCATCTACATATATGGGAAAATAAGACTAAGTTGGAACTAAATAGATTTGGTGAATTGCATAGAGATTTAACACATTACGGCACATTAAGTGAAGGGGAGCTAGTGTTCCTTACCTCCAAATGTAGTATAGTGTGATGCATCAATATCAAAAGCCCTGCACCTACTTAGAATTTTTAGTTCAAAATTTTAGTAGTAGTAGTAGTAGTAGTAGTAGTATATATATATACTAGTACAGTGAAATAAATATTATAAAATGTATTTATTTTAAATGAAAAAAATGATGATCTACTATAAAACAGAAGAGCATCAAGGAAAATAGTGAGCCTAAAGGAATGTGGAGGTACAAAATAGAGAGTCTGAAGGAGATTTATAGGTACAAAACACAAAGTTTATATGGGGATGTACCTGTAAATGATGAGGAAATGAGAGATGTACAGAAACTTGTCAATGAGAATATTGACCACACAAATGAAGTCACCCTTTTAATATTTTAATTTTTTTCAATGAATATGTCAAGCTCAAATTAAAAATTAAAAATTTATATATATTTTTTTATGTAGGGAAAACATCTTACCTACAACAAGATCTTACCACACGTTGAAAAACATGGACATTAATCAGAAGTTGCAAGAAATTGTCTTTAATGATAATTTTCTAGATAATATAGAATCAACTAAAATTGAAGAAATGAGGTCACTAATTCATGAATGAACACTTCAAGATAAAGTAAATTAGGTGATCAAAATTCTTTTTCAAGGTAAATGGGTTAGTATCAAGATATATGACATCATCCCCTGGAAAAATTGCAAAATATCAATCTCAATATGGCATAAGTGCTAGTAGGGAATTATTGACAGGTGTTGTTGGAAAAAGAACTACATAAAATCGGTTGATGTCAATGAAAACAACAATGTACAAAACATTAAGAAAATTTTTATGGAGGCATTACAAAATTAGGATTCAATAACATGAGAATGATGAACTTGCATGTTGGGCTAATATATGTAGGAAACCTTATCAAGATAGACTTTTGTATAATGTGAGTGACAACATGAAAGAGTTTTGGTATTGGAATTTCCATGTGTCACCAAATGACACTACAAGAAAAAAGGACATTGGTGAGGGGCGAAAATGGTCACCATAAGCTCATTGGTGAGGGTCAAAAGAGCCTTTGTCACCAAAAACTGAATGTCACCAAAGGTGGCGTCGCACTACAAGAAAAAAGGACATTGGTGAGGGGCGAAAATGGTCACCATAAGCTCATTGGTGAGGGTCAAAAGAGCCTTCGTCACCAAAAACTGAACGTCACCAAAGGTGGCGTCGCCGAAAGTATAGGTGTTGTGGTGACATTCAAATTCCGTCACCAATAATGATTTATAGTGGCAGATAGTGACCGTCACCATTGCATATGAGCAATGGTGACAGACAATAGCCTCCGTCACCAAAAAATTGAACGTCACCAAAGGTGGCGTCGCTGAAAGTATAGGTGTTCTGGTGACATTCAAGGTCCGTCACCAATAATGATTTATAGTGACGGATATTGACCGTCACCATTTCATATGAGCAATGGTGACGGAAAATAGCCTCCGTCACCCAAAAACTAAACGTCACCAAAAGTGGCGTCGCCGAAAGTATGTTTTGTAGTGACAGTTAAGGTCCGTCACGAATATTAATTATAATGACGGATAGTGACCGTCACCATTTCATATGAACAGCAATGATTTTTTGTGATGGACCTTTCATGGCCGTCACTATTGGTGCATATATATATAGCGACGTTCATTGACCGTCACCATAAACGCATTGGTGACATCAAGGTCCATCACGAATAATGACTATAATGACAAACAGTGACCCTCACCATTTCATATAAACAACAACGATTTATGGTGACAGACCTTTAATGGTCGTCACTATTGATGTGTATATATGGTGGCGTTCGTTGACCGTCACCATTTCATATTTTGGTGAGGGTCGAAAAATGTCACCATAAGCTCATTGGTGATGGTCAAAAGAGCATCCGTCACCAAAAACTGATCTTCGTCATTCCCCATATATGAATATCAGGGCACGATGGAATCGAACCACCAACCTCCTGCTTGTAAAGCAGGTGCTCTTCCATTGAGCTAGCACCCTTTAAAGAATTAGACTTTAAACTAGCAATTGCCCCTAAAGGTGCAAAGATACACCAAAGGAATAAGAACTAGGAAAACTGAAAGAACTCAGTGTCCTTGCTCCTATTTTTATTCTATGACACTCTACAAAGTATGATCTTGATCTATGACGTATTTGTGCCGAGTGGTTCTAATTTAATAGTAAATGTTATATTAGATAAAATAAATGAATAAATGAGAGGCCTTACAGGCTAATTTTTAATCCTTACACCAAAATCTCTTAATATTCAAGTCTATGGAACAACTCGTTCAAAGTTCAAACTGAAGTAGATTTTAAATGGAAAGCCTAAAACCAGCTAAGTAGTTTACAAATTAACATTTTGGATATAAATTCTGTTCAATTTATATGACCAGTTATGCCATAACCTTGAAACTAGTTTCTTAGCTAAAAGACTTTCTTAAGTCAACAATGACAAAGAAACATAGTCATGGCAAGCAAAATTCTCTTGTTTTTTCTAATAAGGGTGCATGTAACTTGATAGAGGTTGTATGAGAGTATCAAACCATAAACAATTTCACTAAAACATGGAAATGACAAAGTCTTGTTAAGCAACAAAGGTTTAGTTGAATATATGGAAAGAATCGAGCTAAATGATATAATTAAACTAAAAGTAACTGTAAAAAAATGAAATTGCCATAATATACATCGCATCAGCGTATGAATTTGCATCAATGTACTGAATTAATATGACTTCAAATTTTGAAATTTTCCTGCAAGATAACATTTATCATTAATAAAACTGGTCAAAAATGAAGTAATCTCATGAATCCTTCAGATTTATATTGCAATATCCATCTCATATCGATAGATCCAAAATCTTAAATATTCTTATAACTAGCAATTGCACCAAGAGGTGCAAAGGAACACCGGAACATGGATAAGAGAAGTGGGGAGATTGTATAAAGAAATAATCAAGCAAAATATACTAAAAATGAAATACAACCCATGTGAGGCTAATTTAAATTCAATTGTTGTGAATTTTCAAGTGAAAGAAATTTTGTAACTGGTGTCCGGCAAGCAGGACTCACAAAAATTGTTATAGAGAAAAACTTGGAAGGGAAATTGAGGTTTGAGGTTTGATGATGTTGATGAAGCACATATTCTACTTGGTGAAAATGGCCACTGCAAGGATTATTGGGGTTCAGGCTTCTATAGGCAGGATAATACTTTTGAGCTTGAAACAACTTTGCACAATATAGCTTTTAGTTCAAATGGGTGGAAATACATATAAATCAAGCAATTTGAGACCTTTAAATGTATGGTCAGAAGCAACAACTCCAGAATCTGTGCAAATCCTTCTAAACTCTATTTGAAAAGATGAAATTAATTTGATCCTTGAAGGAAACTTGTTTGGACCAGACATTGGTGAGTTGATAAGCAGCTCAAACAATTGGGCAGAGATTACTATGTGGTGTATTTTAAAAGGGCTCAAAGAGTCATTACCTTCTAGATGGCTATATATTTTGGGAGATGGGTTTGAATACAGGTAAGAAGAATCAGCCAGCGTCTGAACAGTCAGGGGTGAATTTGAGAAAAAACACCAAATATCTTCCAATTTTGTTGAATGCCTCTGAGCAATGTGGTTTATTGTTTGTTGTCAATTCCTCCTCAGTCATGGATTGCAGGCCTGCACAAAATAAGAATATTCTTATGATTGGTCTCTGTTCTGAAGTGAATAATTTAAAAAAATATACTCGTAACCTAGCACAAAATACAGATTCAACAGAAGTAAATACAGAAAACAAGAATAGTGGAAATGATGATTTTGGATTTCAAACTGAAGGAGCATATAAGGGTGAGGATGAAGTGCTTTTGAAATTTCAGTGGGCAGAGAAGACAGAAAGGATGGACTGCAGCAAGTTTTTGGAGTCTCGGGATAGAAGAGAAGGGAAAAGAGGCAAACTTCAAGTTCAAAGCACAGAGTAATGACCCCTGGAAGGAGAGATTTTGATTCTCTTGTTCAATCTCAGCAGGAAGTAAGCAATGTCTTTGGTCAAGTCGACATTCAATTGTCGGATTCTCTATGGGATGTAGGTGATGGCATTAGCCAAGAAAAGTAGCTGGACAGGGTTTCACATGAATATATCCTTTCTTCATGAATGCAATGATTATCGAAATTATGTTCAAATAAAAGAGATGAGAACAGTGTATAAGAGGCTATATAATGTTTGATATGCAAAGAATAGAATATTCAAAATAGTACACATCATATGAAGAGGAGACCTTTAAATCAAGCAATTTGAGACCTTTAAATGTATGGTTAGAAGCAACAACTCCAGAATCTGTGCAAATGCTTCTAAACTCTATTTGAAAAGAGGAAATTAATTTGATCCTTGAAGGAAACTTGTTTGGACCAGACATTGGTGAGTTGATAAGCAGCTCAAACAATTGGGCAGAGATTATTATGTGGTGTATTTTCAAAAGGCTCAAAGAGTCATTACCTTCTAGATGGCTATATATTTTGGGAGATGGGTTTGAAAATACAGGTAAGAAGAATCAGCCAGCGTCTGAACAGTCGGGTGAATTTGAGAAAAAACACCAAAGATCTGCCAATTTTGTTGAATGCCTCTGAGAAATGTGGTTTATTGTTTGCTGTCAATTCCTCCTCAGTCATGGATTGCAGGCCTGCACAAAATAAGAATATTCTTATGATTGGTCTCTGTTCTGAAGTGAATAATTTAAAACAATATACTCATAACCTAGCACAAAATACGGATTCAACAGAAGTAAATACGGAAAACAAGAATAGTGGAAATGATGATTTTGGATTTCAAACTGAAGGAGCATATAAGGGCGAGGATGAAGTGCTTTTGAAATTTCAGTGGGAAGAGGAGACAGAAAGGATGGGCTACAGCAAGTTTTTGGAGTCTCGTGATAGAAGAGAAGGGAAAAGAGGCAAACTTCAAGTTCAAAGCACAGAGTAATGACCCCTGGAAGGAGAGATTTTGATTTTCTTGTTCAATCTCAGAAGGAAGTAAGCAATGCCTTTGGTCAAGTCGACATTCAATTGTCGGATTCTCTATGGGATGTAGGTGATGGCATTATCCAAGAGAAGCAGCTGGACAGAGTTCCACATGAATATATCCTTTCTTCATGAATGCAATGATTATCGGAATTATGTTCAAATAAAAGAGATGAGAACAGTGTGCAAGAGGCTTTATAATGTTTGATATGCAAAGAATAGAATATTCAAAATAGTACACATCATATGAGGAGGAGACCTTTAAATCAAGAAATTTGAGACCTTTAAATGGGTGCAAATACATATAAATCAAGCAATTTGAGACCTTTAAATGTATGGTCAGAAGCAACAACTCCAGAATCTGTGCAAATGCTTCTAAACTCTCAATTTAGACTACTCATGTGCTTACCAAATGAAAATCTCTGACCAAAATTCTAGTTAACAGGCACAATGAAAATAATTAGTTGTTGAAAGATTCAGGATCTGTTTATAAAAATGTCATGGAAGAGGAGTTTGCAGTCAGAGATGTGGAAATGGTGAACGATAATGAGTGTGTTTGGAAAAAAAAACTCCTAAGTATGCCCAGGTAAGTGTTACAAAGTTGTCATCAACAACCCTGAGTCAGAGAGAAGAGGAGTCTTCTATGTTACCATGGACTAGTGAAAATATGGCACATACATGTAACCATAAACTAGCTTCTTATATGGAGAAAGCCGAGATAATTTACATGGGCAGTGTAACAACTCGATTTATGGCCTCTGAAGTTCAAGAACCAGAGGATATTTCAAGGCTACATTGTTTCCCTCAAGACAACTTCAGTGAGTACTATATTATACAATAAAGACATTACTGAGTCAAGTAAAGCTAATTGTGCACCAAAAAAAGCGTTATCTGCAATACAAGCACGTGAATTAAAAGGTGGCCATTCTTCTCCACACAAATGAAAAACATCACTTGAAAAACATTTGTCTGTTGGAAGTGCATTCTGTGTAATAACATGTACTTCTAATTACCCAGGTTATGAGGAAGTGGCAACACAGACACCGCATGTTTTTCTTCTTGCCAACTTACAAGTTGAAAAGGCATGTGAACAAGCCACTCACTATCATAATAGTGGATCACAAATTAGGAAATCACTTGGCACTAATATTTTTACTCTTGAAAATGTCCAGGATCTAAATGTTTCATTATTGACAGATTCTAAGAAGTTTGACAAATCTGTCATTGCTAATTTGAGTGAAAGTGATGCACTGAAAAAATCAGAGACTAAAAAAGTTTCTACTTCAATAGAACCTTTACCTTTCCACAAGGTGAGCTATTACAAGTCTTAATTATTTGATCTAAATATCTAACACCCAAGCATAGTAGAACTCTGTTGGAACATGAATTTTAGCTCTACAATGTCTTTAGTTTCGTAATCTGTCATTGCTAATTTGAGTGAATGTGATGCAATGAAAAACTCATAGACTAAAAATTAGTGTTACACGGGGACTCGTCCCCCCCCCCCCGCCCCCCCCCTTAGGGGTCTAGAATCCTCGCCCCCCCGCGATTCGGGGTCTTGGGGACTTCTAGGGGACGTTTCCTGACGCTCCCAATTTTCGAAAATTTGGAGGGGACGTCAAGGGGGACGTTTCCCCATCTGGAGGGGTCGAGGGGGCGTGAGGGGACGGGAGGGGACGTGAAGGGGGCGTGAGGGGACGGCTGGGGCAATAGATATTCTCATTTAATTCTCTATCAAATATTTTAATCAATTACAATTAGCACCATATCCATTTACATTTTACTTTAATCTGTGAGTATTAGATTGAATATTGGGAACTACTAAAGTATTTCTGGAGAGCTCGACTTACCACTAGACCTTCATTGTGATGTCAGTTGAACAGAACGATGTTTTTTTTATTGGTTTCTTTCTCCAGTTCCTTTTTCTTGCTTCTCTCCAATAACCCCTTCAGATATAACAGCCTGTGATTTCACTAAAGCTGTAATTGGAGGAGAATTTATTATATCTCACTCTTAAGATAATTTTAGGTGAGATAAATAGTAGCGGAAACCAAACCTTATAGTGGAATGTCATACTTATGGTTGAGGCATGCTAAAGAAAAAGTGTACAGAATGTTGAAAAGTGCACAGAACCCAATCAATGCTCCAATTCCAGTCCAATAAAATTTAACTTCAGCAAATAATCCATGAGATTCTAGGATAGCACGTCCAAGTGTTTCAATGGAGCTGTTACTGACAGGATGCACAAAGATGAAATATTTAGAGGAAAGGAAATATCCAATATTTCTTTCCTGGGATTATGATTATAGGACACTCTATCAGTACATGATAACACATACTTTCTCCCATCTAGGAGCTAGAAATCCATTCACCACTCTGGTGTTTTGGCCATAGGACATCAGTGAGCACCAATATGCCCAAATCCACCCGCTAGGTATGTTCTCTGTTCTAGAAACATGAATAAAAGGAACCATTTTTTCAATTTTGTAACCCGAGTTCTAGTTGAAAAGCTCAATATTAGTATAAAGTATATTTCTTTGGAGTAAATAACTATCTTTGCATATACTATAATGTCAAATACCTCTTGATACCACAAACCCTCCAAGAACAAACACAATGAGCAAAGTGAATGATCCAAATGTTTGTGAGGCAATCATGTTTCGACCCAATGAGGCTATGAATTTAAAAAGTGCCAACGACATCCGATGTATCACAAAGAGGAGGAAGTATTGCCTAAAGAACCTGCAACAATCAAGGCAATCTCCTAGATTGCTCATTGAATATTTTAGTGTTCTGACAACTAAAACATTTAACAATCTTCATGTTCCTGATTTAATTTTCTTTTTCATAGAGCTAATTTGGCAAAGGAAGATGTTACATTTTGTTTCCATTCTTCTATCTATTCATACATTAATAAAACAGAGACCAAGTATATATACTATATAGGCACCATTCCACATAAAAGGGATTTGAAGTGTTGTTTTAATGCCAAGATCCTTTGGAAAAATGCAGTATCTATAATTAAATCAGTTCATCTAGTTCTATCCCATCTCTCCTACAGTCCTGTAACTTTCTTGAATTGGGAGATCGATGAAGAGATAATAGACTGTAAACTATATTTTCAAATTTCGATTCATTAGGCAGGTTGCCAACATTGGACATCAACTTTAAATAATGAAAATGATAAGCATGGTACAAAATGAGCCCATACAGAAAAAGAAAAAAAAAAGAAAAAATAAAATAAAAAATAAAAATAAAAAATAAAAATAAATAAAAATAAAATAAAATAAATAAATAAATAAATAAAAATAAAAATGAAAATAAAAATAAATAAAAATAAAAAATAAAAAATAAATAAATAAATAAAAATTGGCAGATAGAGGCGTGGATGCAAATTTTCAAAAGAAATTATGTGCCCAAGACAGCATGATCTAATCCCACAATGGTTGATATGTGTCTATCACTCACGTTCCCTGATACAGAGTTACCAAAACAACATGCTATATTATCCCATGGAGACAATATTTCATGAGGGATAGAACATAACAACATTATGTACTCCCAAGTGGTAGCAAAGGATAATTTTCAAAGTTAATGAGAAATAATTATTACAGTCCTATGCAATCTTGGATGGACAGATCCTTTGAAGCTTTCAATCTTGAAGAATTGCTTGGAGAAAAAGTGCATAGCACTTTGGAACAGTTCTAACCCTGTCAGCAGAGGTGCCTCAATAAATGTGCACTACAGATCCCTGACATCCTTGGTTGCTCTGAGCAAGGATCTTATAATGAATGGTCTCAATATAAAATGACCCCTCCTCTTCATGAATTCGTTAATTTGATATATTGGTAGATATCTCTTCTCTCTGATTGAAGAAGGTCTTCCGCATTCTCTTCTTTGACCTAAAGCTTCTTAGAAGTTTGATGTTGCAATCACCTCATGTAAGTCTCATCTCTAATCTGGGTAGCTCATGATGATTACCAATGCAAGGCTTCAGAGGGATCTATGATTGGGCTCAGCTATCGATAACATATGTCCAAATAAGAGGGATTTAATTGAAGACTTAGATTTGTCCTTAAGCAAAAAACAGAGTATCTGTTGAACCTAGTCATAGTCAACTCTGATGTATGCCTTGATACAAAGGCTTTAAGACAATTTAAGGATAAGCCTCATACATATATATTGGCTAGCTGCTCATTAAAGAACAAGGATGATCTGAAGTTCACTGTTGGTCTAATAAAAGGAAAAGTACTATATCTCCTGGTGACCATCTTCATTTCTTTGTATCACAAATCAAAGGCTGATGTCTGTTCTCTGGAAGCACCATTGCAACTGAATGTATAAAACAGCAAGCATGAATTTGTGAAAATAGCACCCTTCTCATACATAAAAGAAAGACAAATTAAATTCTTGAAGCCGACCAATTTGATATTGAAAGATAAAGGACACTGAAAGCAGCTCAAAGAGATCTCTGTGGCTTATAGCTAAGCTTGAAGGACCAGTTAGTGAGATCAATGTGAAGACCAAGTTGCAGAACTGTATGGACAGAGAAGTTCGAATTTAGTGTAAGCATATCTTTTGAAGCAGCCCCAAGAAGTAACAACTTACAATATAGTAGTACCATACTTGAAGGCAATAATGGAGAACAGGGGAAGTTAAAAGAGGTACATGTAAACTATGCTCAACGATAATAGTAGTGGCAATCTGAGCATGACTGTGCGCTCCTTTCTGAATCAAAAATACCAAGTGTATTCATGATATTTGTATAGTTTGAGTACCCAAAATACTGTAGCTGACATCTATTACTTCTGAGTTCAAATGCTAGTCTGAGAGTATGAACAAGTCCAAAATTGCCATAATGATTGAAGCAAGTTTGTTTGGGAAAACACGAATATCTGAGGTACTGTTCTTCGATCAATAAAAAAAGGTTCTGTGACACTTCTATGAGGTATCTGAAGCTTACTATAGCAAAAAATATTTGAAGATTCAAGGCATCAATGATGACACCAACATGAAATGATACAAAGTCTATCTAACACTATATAAGGCATCTCGACTCATTTGGGAGACTATCTATCTTTGACATCTAAAAAGACCATCATCTTCGTAATCCATGCAAATCTGTGGCACTGTGAGACGAAGGATAGAAGTGTATTGTGATCTGAAGTTAAAAGAAACCAAAACCATGTGAATCGTCTCTGAGGCATTTAAATGTACAAATGATGAACTTAAAGACACGCAAAACAAGTCTTATATGTGACATAAAGGACTGGGCATCTCTATACCTTTGTGAAAAATGAATCAAAAGTCTGTGATCTACTCTGTGCTACATGACCAAAAGACTAAGGTACATAGTCTATAGAAGGGACCAAAATCATCACTGTGAATAAAAGCCAAGATTCTGATCAATTACAAGTCTGAAGCTACACTTAATGACATAATTTACATTTGTGAAAAGTCTGAGCTGACAAGTAGAACATGTATATTTGTGATCTGAACTATACAGAGACATACAAAACTTTTTGAATCATCAAGAATCAGAGTTCATCCCGTGCGAAAACCTGAGGGATGCTACTTCGTGACATAATTTATCATGATGATATAAGGCCCATCTCTGTGACACTAGAATATGTAGCAGCATTATATCTCTTCTTAAGGACTGTGAGGGTATAGGGGATCCGTGACACAAGTTTGTGAAAATAGCACCCTTGTCGTACATAAAAGAAAGACGAATTCAATTCTTGAAGCCTACCTATTTGATATTGAAAGATAAAGGGCACTGAAAGCAGTTCAAAGATATATCTATGGCTTATAGCTGAGCTTGAAGGACCAATTAGTGAGATCAATGTGAAGACCAAGTTGCAGAAATGTATGGACAGAGAAGTTCGAATTTAGCATAAGCATATCTTTTGAAGCAGCCCCAAGAAGTTACAACTTACAATATAGTAGTACCATACTCGAAGGCAATAATGGAGAACAGGGGAAGTTAAAAGAGGTACATGTAAACTATGCTCAATGTCAATAGTAGTAATGCTAAGATAATAATCTCTTGAAAAAAAATCTGACATTGAATCATTTTGTGGTACATGTTAGGGAACACGATGAATGTGAATTTATGAGGGGTAAAATCTGACATTGATTGATTACATGATTTTTTAGATTTAAAACTATGAAAATTAAATATGTTGTTTGCTTAACTTGAAGGAGGAAAGAAGGTAGGTAATTTCATCTCCATAACTTTAATTTTATAACTTTGTGGTTATTATCTTAAATCTATAGACTATTTCAATCCTGTCTTGAAATATGTTCACAATACAGGATGAAAATTTCAAACCTGTTTTGAAATATGATCAGAATACAAAACTTAAAATACCCACGACCAGCCAAAATAAAAAAAATCACTGAATTTTCATTTTTGGAGCTTTATAAACCCATCCCTGCATTATTTGGATTTCCCTTGGAGTGCATATGGGTGGGTCCTGCATGGCTTTTTCTAAGCCCACTCAGCCTTGTGATAGAAAGTCCTGTTTTAAACCAGAATTCAGTTTTTGGACTTGGTAATGGAGGTCTTGAGCCATGGAGGTGCAAACTATCCATAACAGAGAATCTCCAGCCATGCATCATCCCTACAGTAGTGAATTTTCATCGAATGGAGTGTATTCTGTCAAAGCATGCAATTGACTCATATTTAATTCATCTTTTATTTTGTTTTTTCAAAGAATATGTTTTATTGCAATAACAAACAACTTAAAAATGTCAAACTACCCATGTTCAATTTTTGTTAGTAACATGTTGATCTTATATCTAATGTATTGTTGAAGCCATGTAAGCCGTATTGTTGTACAAACTTGAGCCCTAAAAAATATATTACCCTGATCCATGGGGTTGCATTGTCACATGGGAAAAAAAAGACTTATTATTCATTTAAAATGCAGTAACACATATAATTGTGTTCTCTCTTAATAGAAAATTTTAATTCAACAATACATACGTGTTAATCACAATTCAAGTCTATGGATCTTCAAGTCTGATTGAACTAATTAAAGTGCAAGTAGAAAACAATGTGGAAAGATGAAGTACATAAGAATATACTGGGCTGTTACTGAAGAGTTGCTTTCTAAGTAAAGTCTGCTTTCCTTGAAGGAAAGCACGCTTCAAAATTAAACAAGTTAATTTTCCAACCAGCCAAACTCATTTTAGTATAAGTTCAATGTACACAAAAGTGGGTCATGCCAGTATCAATAAAGTAATAGTGAAATCAGAATGAAAACTTGTTAAAATTTGATGTCCAATTTAAACCTTTTTAACATCCCCATTAGTTGAAGAAAACACATTAAAACTGATAGAACTACAACAACCTATTTACTAATAGGCTTCTCTCTAACTAAGGAGAAACAAAACCAGGCCATATAACTGTCCAACAATAAAGCTAGAAATTTACTTCTTCTTCTCAGTGGTACCAGCAGCCCAAACCGAATCCACCCAACATCATATGCTAGTTTTCGGCAATATATGTTTCGCCGGTGCTAATACTAGTTCTGCGCTCCATCCCACTACTATTCCTCTGTCTCTTTCATTTCATCATATCTCTACTAGGCCCACCCACTGACATTCCCCTTCTTAAACCTCACTTGGACGACATCTACCTCCGCTAAATGTATCGTTCCTCCGCCAAATTTGGCTCAAATTTTTACAGCAAAATACTTCAAGTAACTTGGCTCTTATGATCTCGAGCAGCAGGGGCTATTCAAGCAATCAAAATCCGTGCGCAATGCAAGAGAAACGCAGCTTAGAAAGTTGAAAAAAATACCCCCAGAAAACTGGAAAGTGGCATCTTTGGAGACTCCACCAACACAGAGCAAACGGTGTGCCATCTGGTTTTGGACTGGTTTTGGATACCGTTGCAAAGACACTGACGAACCCTCCAAAGATAAGGCAGAGCACAGCGAACGAGGAGGCGAAGTTAAGCGAGTTTCGGGAGGAACTGGTGCAGCTGGCAGAACCCTTGCCGACAAGGCCGCTGCCATGGGCACCGGTGCTCAGACCCCGCTGCCAACACTCCATCCCACGAAGTGGAGGTGGGGAATTTTAAACCCGCCTTACCAGCAACATCTAGCAGATCTCGCAAAACAATGCTCGCCTCAACTGTGAAGGGCCGTACACGTGGCAAAATCTGATTCGCGCGAAGGGCGATACCATATTGCTGCTATTGGCTAGGGTGAACAGTGTTTGCTCACCCCAAGCCCGCAATATTATAATAAGCATGTGTCCATGTCTTACTTGACGGAAGGGAGAAAACAAATCAGTGTGATTGGCTGTACTGAATAGTGTTTGCATAGGCAAAGCCCGCGAAGAAAACGCCTCCGGCGTAATAAGGGTTTGTGTAGATATATATTAGAAATCACTGTTATTATAACATTTGAAGTCTTTCTTTGCTAATTTATTTATGATCAAGGAATGAAAATCTCATGTATAGAAGGATTCTCAATAAGACTCTAGGGCTTTGCAGCTAACTCACTAGTTTGGACTAAGATGAACCCCGGGAACAAAACCCTATCTAATCATTTCCATTGTAAAAAGTAGATCTAACTCTTGTTAATAATGACACCATGCTAATGTAAGAACTAGGTTGGTGAACAGGTCCAAGATTAAGAGGGAGCTAACCCTTCTTCAAAAGATAAGAATTTTACATCTCCTTGATTAGAGCTGTTACTATTATCTTTATACTTTGCCTATTTTTTTTCTTTCATAGTCTTCTAAGTTCTAACAAAGCCTGCAAGTCAAGAAAAGATGTATCTAAGCTTGATTAGCAATTGGAAGAATTGGAAGAACATGGAAAAGTATAAAGATTGAGGAAAAAATAAGCTGATTAAATGAAAAACAAAAGGAAGGATAAGTTAGATCTTAATGGATACTATACTACTTGAAGTTTGAAAGAAACACTGAAGAAGCTTGTGATCAAGAATAAAAGTTGACCAATATAGGGCAATATCCTATAGCAAGCTTTTGAAGAGTTCTGATATCGTAGTACCTGCAACTGACTGGTTCGATCCAGGAACACATTGATTGAATATATTAATGCTAATAGAGATACTACTGATGATTGGAAGAAAATATTATTTCTTGGAAAAGCATATAACTTCTAAGGCCCACCGGAGGAGAATAAATGTACTCTATATATAAATGTCATCTACAATAATCCTATTCAAGTCCTGCTTAGATGATAAGAGGTAATGGAATACGACAAAATTCCAGGGACTAATAATGGAATAATACAACCAAGCCAACTAGTACAAAGGAAGTTTCAAGATTATAAATCATAATATTCAGTTTGTCAAAAAAAGGAATTTGTCAAGAAAGGAATGTGTTTAAAATGTGCAACAATTATTTCTACTCTGTATCAATTCATTGGTCGATGATTGTTATCCTACAGTTCTTGCAAATAGCTAAATTGTTTTGGAAAATTCTCCTGATATAGACAGATTTGGTGTAGAGATGCTATTTCATTTTTTATAAGTCATTGTGGCATGAAACTAGTTGAGGTTCAAAGGGTTGAACTCTGTATATAAATATGATGGAGAAATTATAATCTAGCATATGTTTGTTGTGCAAATAACGGGGAGAAACTGTAAACCACTTGTTCCTTAAATGACATTTTTCCAAAACAGTCTGGGATGTTGTGAGTTTATAACAAAGGAAAAAGGGAATTGGACAAGTGAAAATGTTGAGGATGCATTGCAAGTGGGTAGATGATAGAGAGGTGAGTGAATGCCCAGCCCTTCCTATAGTAGTTCTTTGGTCAATATGGATTTCCATGAACAAAGTTATATTCCAAGATATTGTTGTTTCCCCCTCATAGATGCTACACGAGATCGAATATAGTTATGGCAGCCTGCCGGGATATGTTCCTTCACACTTGTTTTCAGGCAGAGCAACTCCAGAGCTGATGAACTGACAAAAAGGAGATGGGGTCTTCTCTCTTACCCACAGGCAGATTGACATCTAATCATGTTCTATTTTGTATATTGCATGTTGGTAACTCCATAAAAGTTTATATATCAATATAGTTCTTGAAGTAATGTTCAAAAGGAATTTTTCAATGATAATAATGGGTAAATGCCCAGCCTATCAGTAGACTCTTTTATAGTCTTTCCTGGGGAAGAGAGCATCCTAGATATTTCAGTCCAAAGTCAACTATGACTATTACAAAATGTACCATTACCTCTTTCTATTGAAATTCAAAAAATTTCAGAAGGAAAAAAAAACTACATACTCAATCCAAAATATTTCAATAATTGGTTTCCCCTTGGAATCTGGATTAATGAAATAGTGGAACAAACTCATTAGAATCATTACACATTGAGTAATATTTCAGGAAATAATGTACTAACCTGTAAAGCATCCAGAGAAACAGCTGGTTGACTCTCTACTGAGTTGTCCATTTCTTTTTCTGGTTTTATAGCTTGACCACTACCATGCTCGCCATTATCTGTATGTAAATAATTCTCTTCTGGACTGTCTATGCTGCAATAAATTATTTTCACCAAAGATATGGGCAGTAGTCTCACGAGCAAATTTTGTCACCATGGAGAATTTTTCCAAACCATGAATCAAAATCTCATGAGCAGGATCCCTCAAGCGCTCATTTTGAACCCCACCATGTTTCAAACCACCATAAATTTTATCTTGGTAGTTTTGATTGGAAGTATCCATTGTGTTCTGAATAGAAGGAGCTGGTCCTTCTATATGAAGAGAAGATCTGATGTTTGCAACTGGAAGTGCTCCAGGTAGTTCCAAAGATGTTAGACTTCTCTGCAGCTAAACAGCAATCCAGACATTGCAAAATTCAACTTATGACATGGAATTTCCTTTTAGAAAAAATGATTCTCAAGACAAACCAGGGATTAAAAATATAGACACAAAATGAGCTTTAAGGTATAGCCTCAGAAGGTAATTATCTGAAGCGGATCTTGAATGTCATTTACAAGAAATACATTGGCATCATCAGCAGACCTAAAAAGACAAAATATTGCAGTGACATTTGCTTGGGTCATACCATTGTACTAAACATATTACTATATCAATTTCCATGACTGAACTATGAAGTTAATAAGAGAATATAGTCAAAAAATGTTCCAGACATGATCAACTTCCTAGGCTACTTAATTTACAACCATATTCAAACAGTGCTAACGTATGTCTGCATTTTTCATTGATCTAGAACATTGAACAACATATTCATGATTTTGTGCATACCAAGGTTGCTTGGGAGCAGGAGCAGGAGTGGGAAGCAGGAGCAGGAAGTGGGAGCAGAAGTGGGAGCAGGGAACGACACTTTCAAAAGCTCCCAGGTTGGTAGCGAATTTTTATATATTTTAATGCATATGTGTCAACAAAAGTATGTAGAATCATGAATTAGATATAAAAAGCATAAAAACATGAGGAAGAGAGCTAGCACTTGTCTTTTGGATAACTTTCTAATCATATATACATTTGACAAATGAACAAGAAGGGCTACTTCATACATGACACTAATTCTTTTGACTCTAAATGACCAATCCTAATGCTCTCAAGTGAGAGCCAACTAAAAATAAAATCACTTGCTCATGAAACCCATGAGGCAAGGCTTTATAATAATTTTATTATTATTATTAAAAAAAAATTGTCAAAAAACTAAATTACACCATTACAATCATAAATATATACATGCCAAACACTTATGCTGAAAAGAAAGATTGCTGGAAGTCCCTACAAGACCTCAAGCACATAGAGTATGGCACGAATTGCATTCTAGGGGGAGATTTCAATACAGTTCTAAAACAGGACAAAAAGAGAAGAGGGACAGTGGTAAGAGAAATTCACCAGAAAGACTTAGAAGACCTAATAATGCAGTCTAATCTCTTCAATGTGAAGCCGAGCAAATTTAAATACACATGGAACAATAAGAGGGTGGGACCGAGGCACATAGCAGCAAGGTTAGACAGGGTTTTAGCTTCAGATATTCTGCTATCAACGTCCTTCACTATAACTTCAGAGATCCAACCATGGTGTGGATCGGACCACTGACCGATCACGCTTCTTGTTTCTCCTCCAGTAAACTATGTGGCAATCCCATTCAAATTCTCTCCATTATGGATTGAATCAGTTGGATTTTCCGAAATAATCGCTACATCCTGGGCTCAGTGGGTAAATGGCAGCCCTATAACCATATGGGAAAGGAAAGTTAAAAGGTTAAAAGCCGACATCAAAGAATGGCTCAAAACATATAATGCAAATCTGTCCCTAAATGTCAAAACAGCAGAACAAATCTTGCAAAAAAGCAGGCTCAAATAGAAAACAATGAAGTGGAGAAGGTGGACTTCCAAGAAGAAATAAAAATGTTCCAAACATACCACGCAAGCCTGAGACAAGAGGAAGATATGTGGTGGCTCAAATCTCGCAATAGCTGGCTCAACTCTGGAGACAGGAATACAAACTAATTTCACAAGCACGCAAAATTTTGAGAGATCAAAAATGGCATTACCCAAATTCAGCATGGATCTCAAACTCTCGATTCTTTTCATTAGATTAAGGTCGATGCAATAGATCACTTCTCTGCCCTGTAACATGATGACCAACCGTCGGCCCCCATTAGTGAAGCCTTCTTCTTGGACTTGATGCCTTCTTTGGTGACTACTGAAGCCAATGAAATCCTTGTTGCTCTGCCTGATCCTCAAGAAATACAAAACACAGTCTTTTCCTTTTCTCCAGATAAGGCTCCTAGGCTTGATGGCTTCACTGGTTGGTTTTATCAAACCTATTGGTGTCTAATAAAAAGAGATTTATGCCGAATGATCAGTATTCCCTAAAGATCTCATACATCGATAGTGGAATAAATTCAGCCTTTTTAGCCCTGATACCAAAAGAACATAATCCATCCTCTTTCTCGAGATTTAGGCCAATTTTCCTCTGTAACTTCTCTTATAAAATTATTGCCAAAATCCTAGCCCTTAGAATGAAAGTCCTCCTGCCTCTCCTCATCTCTCCTAATCAAGGCAGCTTCGTCCCGAGAAGACAAATCTATGACACAATACAATCTTAATCCAGGAAGCCATTGACTCAAGTTGGAGACGTGAGGAGCAAGGAATGGTCATTAAACTGGATATGGCCAATGCATTTGACAGGGTTCGGCATAAATTCCTCCTCGACATAATGAAGATGGGATTTGAAGAGACCTTCATCGGATGGATAGAGAAATGCATTGCCAGGTCCTGGATCTCTACTCTGATTAATGGTAGGGGGGATAGGTTCTTCCAAGCTTCAAGAGGTCTCCGACAAGGGTGCCCCCTCTCACCCTTTTTATATATATTGGTCGGAGAGGCTCTTAGTCGCAACCTTGAAGCAGCAAGGATCTCTCATCACATCCCGGGAATCAGATTCAAAGAAGGAATCAAAAGCATAAATCACGAGAAATTTGCTGATGATATAGCTCTTCTAGGTGGGGCCTCTCTGGTCATAACTAGAAGATTCAACTCTTACTTGCACAGATTCCAAGAAGCATCTAGAGGGAAAACAAGTGATGCCAAATGTAGAATATATGCATGAAATATCTCCATTAGAAAGGCCAATAAAATAGAAGAAATATTGGGATTTAAGGTAGAAATAGACTAGAAGGAATTTAAATACTTAGGAGTCCCAATTTTCTTGAAAAGGACCAGTCCTAAGGCCTGGCAAGGCATGATTGACAAAATGAAACAGAAAATAACCAATTGAGGAGGGCTTTGGTTAAATCCAGCAGGTCATCTCATTCTTATCAAATCAGTGTTGTCTTCTCTCCCTTTATATCAGTTCGCGGTCCTCCAGGCTCCAAGATATGTCTTGCAGCAGCTTGGCAGTTTTATAAGGAAGTTCTTATGGGAAGGAGGGAAACAAACAACAAGAAAATATCACATGGTAAACTGGAAGACTGTTACAACACCTAAGCAACATGGAGGACTAGGAATTCGAGACCCAAGATTAACTAACCTAGCAATTGGGGCCAAATTATGGTGGGGGCTAGTCATAAAACCCGAAGAATGGTGGGCCCAAGTAATAAGAGGGAAGTATTTCAAGCAACAAGAACAAGAAAACGGGTATATTCCAACCACTCAAGGCTCCCCAATTTGGCATATTCTTCTATCCTCATCTCCTTTAATTACTCAAAACATCAATAGAATTCCTGGAAATGGTTTGACAGTTAAAATTTGGGAAGACAAAATAATGAATAACGCTCCACTAGCAGATTTGGAACAGCTGAAACCCCTCTGAGATCACTTCAAGTCGATCAGAATTACAACCTTGTCACAAATCTCAGTGTGGGATGAAAAGAGGAAATGGGAAGGGTGGCTTTTGTCGGATCTCCCCGAAGAGCTAAATGAGCAAAAAAAAGAACTCTTAAATCTTCTCAAGGGATGTTCTCCAATAGCGAGAGATAAACCAGACAAATGGTGCTGGAATAACACAAGATACTCAGTCAAAGAAGGCTACACACATCTCCTCTTTGAGGAACAGGTTCCCCCTAAAAGTGGGATATGGAATCGGATCTGGATGCCAAATGCTATACCCAAAGTAAATTACTTCATCTGGCAGCTAAACCACAAGAAAATTCTCTCACAGGACAACATAAGGAAAAGAGGTATAAGCGAGCTAACCAAATGCCCTCTTTGTGAACCAAGTTTTCGACTGCAAATCCGACAGTACTCTGACCTGGTTACCCTAGCCAAGTTTTCAACAGTGGTCCCGATCAATATTTTCAAATATATAAAACTATTTATAGGGTTTCGATAAATCTAAAAGAGGGCTTTCCTTGGTGAAATGTTTGATGAAAAGCTTAAAGCAATTTTGACAATATTACACTCGCCACAAGTGTACTATATCCTTTCTTTCGACACATCCGCCCATGAGGATCTGATTGCCGCCACCTTATGTGATGAAAAGGAGCGGCTGCGAAAGACTCTCCAGGATGGAAAAAGGGTGGACTTTGATCATAACCCTAATCATGTACCGGAACATACTTCCAACAAGCTCCAAAATGAGAAGAGGCAGGGTTTTTCTTCGCACAGGAATGAGGCAAACTCTGAATCACAGTTGGGTTTATACAGGAGGAAGATTCATTACAAGGACCGTTGCTATAAACCTGCATCTAATGTCAAACAAGTAATTTTGGAACATAACCACCTCTGGGACAAAGTTGCAAGCTTGCAAAAGCAGGCGCCGATAGGAAGATGTTTGTACCCAAAGGATTTAACTTTTGATTTGCCAGAGTGGGTAAAAACCTTCTGGTGTCCAATTCTGGGATACATTCCTAAAGTAAGTAAAATGATGCGGAACTGGTTCAGCGTGCATTTTCTGCATGAGGAAGATTGTAGGAAGATTATGACTCGAACTTAGGTCCGAGGCAGGAGTTTCATGCAGCTCCTCCCATGGTTTTTGGGTTTCAATCATGTAATTGATGCCCCGAAGAGTAAACTGATTTGGGTCAAATTACCAGGCTTACCCCTGGAGTTCTGGACCTTGAAAACACTTCGAGCTATCGGAAATTCCATTGGAACGACCAAATATTTGGATCCTAGATGTATTGGTACTGCGGACAAGCGGATTGCTTGGATTTTAGTTGAAGTTTCATTCCAAGGTGGGTTGCCGAGTGATGCTGATTTAATTTGGGGACAACGAATACACTGACAGAGACTAGACTACTGGGGTGTGCCATTCTGCTGTCTCATATGTCACCACACTAGTCACTTGCAAAGAATCTGTCCTATGCGACAATGGAGGAGAGGACGCCGCAAAGACGTGTCTTTTGGTCGCCAACATGGAAATAGGTTAGCTCATGCATCTGGGTCCGACTCGGGTAAGTCAATTCCCCCCTCTTATAACAGTGTCAGATCTTACTCTTCAGATTTACCCTTGTTAATTATACGTACTGCAAAAGCCCCATATTTACCTGAAAACACGGGTTCCCCTCGCTACAATCAAGAATTCTCTCCAATTTCCCACGATTCAACCTCGCCGCACTCTAATAAACCAATAGATGACCCCCAAGGAACTGTCTATACGGGAAATCCTACCTTATCACCATGTCCACATCCCTCTGAACCGCTAGTGGTTTCACCATTGATGCCCCCCCTGGAATGGGCTTCTCCATTATCTTCTCATGAACCTGATCCCCCACAACGCCCAGGTTCCCCGCGGAATACTGTGGGTAGTGATTTAGATGCGCTTCTAGGAAACCCGATGCTAGATATGCCTGCACTTACTGTCTTTGATAAAGGAATTTCAAAACCCTTTCCTCATATATCTCCTAAGTCAGCTTCTAACATCACTGTCAGGAAGACTAATAAAAAGGGATCAAGGCATTTTCGTGGTCGGCTCAGGACAAAATCATTATTTCAAGGGGATCTGCATGATTTGCATGATGTTCCTATTACTACAATTGATGATATTCAGGGCCTTAGAGCAGGCAGCCCCAATGAAGCACCTAAATGATGACTATGGTATCTCTGAATGTAAGAGGGTTGGGCGGACCCTCTAAAAATCTTCGCCTTTGCCAGATGTTCTCAAAAATAAATCCATCAATGGTATTTCTCCAAGAAACTCTTTGTAACCGGATTGTTGCTATTGAGACCATTTTAAGTATAAGCTCGAGTTGGCATGCAGTGGGAATGGATGCAGTGGGCTGGGCAGGTGGAATGTTGGCCACTTGGGACCCTTTATTGTACAGTCTAAAGGCCTATAAATTCTTTGGAGTTATTTTTCTATACGGTAATATAAGAGGGGTCTCGGAGCTGAGAGACATCGACAGTAAGATTGCTCAGATTTATATGGACATGACGATCGCTCCACCTGCCTCTCTATCCTATGCCACTCTTGAGAAGCTGGAGCCTCGCAAGCTTGAGATTTTAAAAATACAGGAAACTACATGGAAATTAAAAAGCAGAGTTCAATGGTTGCAGGAAGGCGATCTGAATACAAGGTTTTTCCATAACTGTGCAAATCGCCGCAGGAATATGAATTCAATTTGGAGAATAAAGGTTGCGAATGGCTCTATGAAACATAAAACGTAGGACATACAGGTTGAAGCGCTCAATTATTTTACTGATTTTTATAAAGTTGACCATGAAATTGATCATCAAAGCCAAGCTTGGGTACTACAACATATGCCCTCCATGTTAGACCTAGATGCAAACAATGTTATGGGGGTGAAGATATCTAAGGAGTTAGAAGCTGCATTAAAATATTTTGCACATGACAAAAGTCCTGGGCTGAATGGATGGACGGCTGAATTTTATTTACACTTGTATGATATGTTCGAGTACGAGCTGCTTATGGTTGTGGAACAAATTAGAATTCTAGGTTTTGTTCCTGGCGATATGAATTTGACCTTCTTGACAATCATTCCTAAGTCATCGGATCCTGAACAGTTCTTAGATTTTAGGCCTATTGCACTATGTATGTTATGTACAAAATCACCTCTAAAATTATTGCAAATAGGATTCGGGGGATCCTATCAACATACATTTCTAAGTAACAATTCGGGTTTTAAAGTGGCAGGTCTATACACAATGCCATTGCTATAACACAGGAGGCTTTACACTCCATTCATGAAAACAAAACTGAGGCTCTAATTATGAAGATCGACATCCATAAGGCATATGATTCTGCAGATTGGTCTTTCATTAGGCTAATTCTCCTAAATATTGGGCTATCTATTCAATCTATTAGATGGATAATGGCGTGCATAACTTCAGTAAGATATGATGTTCTCATTAATGGACTACCGACTGAATTTTTCTTGGCCAAAAGAGGGCTTCGACAGGGCTGTGCTTTATCCCCGCTCATATTCATCCTTATTATGGATTGCTTCAGGAACCTCATGAAGATGGCAAACGAAAAGGGTTACTTTGATGGACTGGCTTTCTCTCCTATGATATGTGTCACACACTCATTATTTGTTGATGATTTTTTGGTCTTTGGTAAACTTATTAGGAACCAATGGTTTTATCTGCACTGCATTCTCAATCACTTTGGAGCTGCTTCTGGTTTATGCATTAAAAAAGTTAAATCTCTCCTTCTGTATGATTCGGGAGATGTGGAGGAAATTAAGTTTATTTTTGAGTTTATAGGGACTGGCATAAGTCATATAATGTTGGGCATAACATATCTCGGATTTAGACTCAAACCTTGTTCATACAATAGCAATGATTGGACTTGGCTGATCGAGAAATTTAAAAACAAGATACACAAATGGACGAGTAGGTTCCTTTTGCTGGATTGTAGATATATCTTCATACAAGTTGTCTTATCTCAATATGTGTTCTATTGGTCTAACTTGTACTTTCTCCCGGCAATCACTATTAACAAAATTAATTCCATTATTGAAAATTTTCTGTGGGGAGGTTCCTCGGATCACACTAAAATCCATATCTGTAAATTGGAGGCAATCTCTATCCCAAAAAGATCTGGTAGTTGGGGTCTATTAAATCTCAGACTTTTCTCAAATGCGCTGCTGGTAAAATCTTTATGGCGTGCTCTGAAGGGCGACAGAGTATGGTCTAAAATAATTACACACAAATATTCTAAGGGTGATTCTATTCGATCTATATACTTGGGATGTGTGAGGTCTATACAAAAGGCTTCATCCATCTAGCGTAGTTTCCAAAGAGTGATGCACATCTTGGGACAAAGACTGGTTTGGGAGTTCGGCAATGGTAAAACTATTCTAATTGGAGTCGACCGAATGCTCGCGTCTGAAAATGCAATTCTCTTTGATTCACACCTACTTCACAGACTTCATCACAGTGGAATTCTCTCTCTCTTTGATCTTATATACTGCTAGAACCTCGGGGCTCCCATATGGAAATCTGCAAGGATGTTAGGGTTACGGGGCAGTGAAGCACACAACTAGGAATGCCATAAAGCTCTTCTACAGGCAATGGGATTATCTTTCAAAGGGGAAGGTGACATTCCGATTTGGAATGGAAAATTGCGGGATTACTCATTAAGGATGAGTATGAAAATCAAATTTCTAAAATGACTCCCGACCCTATGTTGTCTCCTTTTTATATTGCATGGAATCTTAAAATCCCTATAGAGATAATATTATTTGCATGGTTATTGTGGAAAAACAGAGTACTAACTTAAGAGGTATTATGAAAACGGGGATTTTATGGTCCTGGAAGATGTCCATTTTGTCTCCAACATGAAGCGAATGCTTCTTATCTTTTCTTCACATGTACCTTCTCTCTTTCTATTTGGCAGCATTTTGCTAGGCTTATAGGTGACCCTTCTTGGTGTCCTTCTGACTGTATTCAAGTTATCAAATCTTGGGTTGTTGTAAGTTTCTCTTACAAATCTTTACTCTTTTATGTGTTTTGGGAAATCTGGAATGCTCGGAATCGTTGGATTTTCAAAGGGGTTCCCCCACAACACTCCAATATTACAAGTAATATTGCTTTATGGATTAATGATTGTCCTTGTATCCCACCTACTATTAAGGATCTTTCTAAGAGAATCCGGCCTGACCATATTGAGCTCCCGACTTTATATTTTGATGGTGCAAATAAGGATGGCCTATGTGGCTGTGGGGCCTGGATAAAGTTTGAAAACAAGGACCGATATCACATGTTTTGGAATGGAGGTGTTGGCTCAAACAATAAGGCAAAAATTATGGAGTTATGGAGTGGGATACTGATTGCTTATCGTCTAAATCTCCCTTCAATTCACATGTATGGAGACTCGAAGTACACCATTGATGGGATCAGCAGCAGATGTGAAATGCAATGCAGCAATAGTGTTGGTTGGGTACATTGGATCAAGTATCTATTAGGAAAGTTTCAAGCCTACACTATTCAGCACATACATGTGGAGAAAAATACGCGTGCTGACCTTCTCTCCAGAAGAGGGCTGGAGTCCACATATGGTGCTATTCAGATCATGCATTACAGGGCTTCCACTCTGTTGGACTCTCAATCTTTTCCTCTGCCATAATATACATCAAGCGAGCTTCATCTTCTCAAGTGAGCTAGAATACATTTGCAAGCAAGCAGGATATCCTTTTTTCTTATGCTGCTTTTATAGGCTATATCTTCATTGTACATACCAGATCCTTTTCTGTTTTTTGCCTTTCTCCATATTCTCCTTTATGTTGTTTTCAATCGGATGATGTTCCCACTGACCCTCGGTATGTATCTGGGCTCAGTGATGTTCTATTCAGTTACGTATTGGCTGGGTTTTCTGTGGTTGGTATGAAGAGTTTTTATGTGTCTTTATGGCCTTTGTACTGTTCTTATGATGGATTTGGTTTTCCTCTTCATCGGGTTCATATATTGCCTGCTATCTGGCATATGCTGGAATGGTATATCTAATGTGCTGGAAAATGATATTTGATCAACGAATATGAACTGTTATATATAACAACGTTTTTTTCGTCCTGAAAAAAAAAAAAGGTCGAATCAAAATATTTAGCACGCAGGGGTTTCAATCAACGCTGCGGAACTGCGAATTTTTTCTTCTAGGATTATAACCATGATATAATACCTTCAATTCCGCTTAGGGTTTTAGATATATTTATGTCTTTGCTGTGATTTACACTTCGAATTCACTCAAGTCCTCCACTTCCACGTTAAGCTACAGAGTATTTCTGGTTACATGATATACACAACTCTTTCACCAGTGCGGCAAGGCTTCGAATCTTACAGAGAAGAGTAAGAAGCATACTAAGTCTGCCATTACCCTAAATTTCGAAAGCTTTGGCACTTACATGGAAAGCTTCAAAAAATTTCATTGAAAAACAATTTTACATGCGATGTTCATATAAAATAAAACGGTTTCACTGAAATGGGTTGAATACAAACTCTCACCTGATTAACGAAAAACCAGGTAATTCATCTCGCAGGAAGTGATTGTGATCGTGGCCATCCACGCCTCTTCTGATTAGCCCACTTGAACCCCTCGGTGTAATGGAGCTAATGGAGCTTTCCGTGGTAGTCTCGGGATAGAAATCACCGTCGGAGGCACGGGGATTCCAATTTCTTGATTTCAACCCGGTGTATCAAATCATAGTTGGACGTGCCCTTCCTCCGTTGGAAAAACCCTGCAACGTGAGGGAAATAGACGAGGGAAACTAAAAGTTTCGATATTTGAAAAACAAAAGTTGATATTCGAAAAATTTTGATATTAGGAAAAGTTGTTTCCTACTACAAACTTTTTGATTGTGGTATGGTGGTTGATTATGGTATGGTGGTGTAAAACATTACATTAAGTAATAAAGTAATGGATTACAATGGAGTTGAAAAAGATCAGAGTTTAAAAGACTAAATGGCTACGAAGGACATAAAAGCCAAAAAGTAAGTTTAATAAGTTTTGAGAAAGTAGAGATAATTAATGAGGGGTGGGTGAACTTGATGTGAGCAAATGAAGAAGGCAATGAAGATTTGCAAAAGTACATTAACTAGGAAGAGAGTAGTGAAGTGAGGATGAGAGAGTTGGAGAATTTCAATGAGAAAGGTGAGCCAGTGAACGGATGGTTGTGAAACAAAGAGTTGATGATAAAATATAGCTCAATAAAGAGTGGTAGTCAATGCACCTCAATGAGGTCTAATGAACACACTAGAGTGAGGTCACAAGAGATATGTGATTACAAAGTAGCAGGTTGGATGCAATGTAGGATGAGATTGCGAATGAGAAAGAATCAAATGAACTAATGGGAAACCATATCCTAAGGCCAACAGAGGATGAGAACTTAGTAGTGGGCATGGCACTAAACAATAGCAAAGTTGGCGTTATACCAACCCCACCCCTTATGCTTCTTAAATACAAATAGGTAACACTACACTAGCGTGTTAATAATGGTTCAAGTCCACCTCGTAGTCAGCTTACTTATGGAGGAAAAATAACAATTAGAGGAAGTAGTATTAACAATAGTGCAAGTTTGAATATTAAGAGTAGCACACTTGGGAGTTTTAGTTATTTAGAGAAAAAAAACAAGAGTTTCATGAATTTTAGTACCTATGATGCTTTGAATTATAACCTAGGAGCATGTCAGAGAAATAATATTAGAGTGATGAACTACTTAAAAAATTTAGTCATATGTAAATACTTTGGAAAAAAAAACATAATGATCCACGTACCTTGATATAAAAAAAAACCTTAAAAATGTCACTTTTAAAATCTCTTATGTAGTTACCTCATGTCATTCGGGTAGATATCACAATTACTTATGTAAGTAATCATGCGATCATATTTTTCATTATCTTAAAGGAACTCTTTCTAGACATGCACCCCATCAAGCATAAATCATCCTAACATATACATTTGAAGTAATATAAATCATCCTATGACTATCCTCGAAAGAATTCTCACCCATAGCCTTGGTGATGGTGTAAGGCTTGTATCAAAATGGTATGAACTTCTTCTAGGAGTTTGTCAATTGCTCTTTATGCAAGTCCAACCATAACTCGTCGTCAACCCGAAACTTATGTGGATCTGAATGGATTGTGTGTCTACTTGTACTTGGAGTTCGCAACTTTCTATAAAATATCATGAACTCGTTATCCTCAACTAGTGTGCCATACTTGGTGGGTGTGACCCAAAAACTAATTTGTCTATCCTCGAAGGTGTCGTTATAAGCTTCTAGCTATATTTAAGAATATTTTTTACTAGTGTACCACAATCTAGCTTTGCAATCTTGGTGCTGCTCAGCTTCTCAAGGCTGAGGTGAGACCAACTTGGACCAACTAGGTAATCTAACACTCTTGAGAATTTTTTTTTTTCCAATAACCCAAGATTCTCCCCCAACTTGTCAAACTTCCCCTTTGCTAGGAGCTTTGTCAAACTATTAACCATATGCAACTTTGTCAGAATGTGGTCCAACACTACCAACTCCCTAATGAACTTGGAATCTTAGGAAATTGTATTGAATATCAATGTGTTTGAAATGGTCATGACACATTATATTTTCATAGAGCTTGATGTAACTTTGATTTTGACAAGAGACAATATTCGGCTTCATCAACTGATTGGTTGACTCTACAATCAAGTTGCAAATCTAGATAGCTTCATAATAAGTATATGAAACTGCCATATACTTTGCTTCAGTGGAACAGAATGCAATTGTTGCTTGCTTCTTGTTGATTTAATAAAAATGATTTATAAAATGATAATAATGATGTTTAAAATGAGCCGTATGATGGTCTATTTATACACATTGATTGTTCACGAGGTGTAGGGGTATGTTTATAACATCACTGCCCTTGAAAGCTTTGTCTTGAAAGCACAGTAATTAGAATTTTCTTTATTTAAGCACATTTTTGTGGTGGAATGAAGTTTATTAGATATCTATTTATACTTTGTAGAGGTTTGACTTTGTTTGTCCTTTGAGTGTTGGTGAGGTTTCTTTGTATTTTTTGCATCATGGTCTAGTATTTTGACCTGATTGTTTAACATGAAAGCTTTATGCTTATTGGCAATATATTTGAAATACCTGCATGATCAAAAAACTATTATGGTTAATTAAATTACTAATTAGGTACTACAGAAAGAGGATGATGTTGAGAGGGCTTGCCTGAGTGACTCTGGGAGCAACCCAAAGGTGGTCAGAAAAAGCTCTTATAAGTTACAAATCTGACGAGAAATAATTGGTGATGTATACGTGGTTGCTCAACCTGGGTTGTATGGAAAATCTTGGCAGAGAGTGTTTCCTTTCCGTGTCTTCACGAAAGTAGGTTTTCTGGTCACAAAATAAGATCACTACATGTAGGTGATGGTTCTATAGTAAGTTCTCAGCCTTATCTTCAGAATGGCTAACAGAGAGGATCAGGTTTGAATACAGGATATAATTTGATGAATTTGGAGATTTAGAGTTAAAGAAAAAATTGTGGTGATGTTTGGATGGGTGCTAATTTGTAGGGTTTTCCATTTTTATAATTTTCTTTGTTGTGCTTTCTACCATGCTACCTAGTTGCTTTCCTGTTGCCCTAGTATTTTAACTTTTTTCGATGCCTATCTCTCTATTCTTTCTTGCCCCATTTGAAATGTCATCCTTATTTGGTAGGTGTTTTCCATCACACAGCTTTTGTGGGGTTTGTCTATGCAAATAGCTTGTAAGGCTCATTCATCAGGGTATTTGATGAAATGAAATGATTATCGATGATCACCAACTAATGGTACCTACAGAGATTTACTCTAACAATTCTACAGTTTTCCTGTGCCAAAAATTATACAACATTTTAACCTCATGAACTAGTCTCCTCTGTTCTCTTAGATGATTCTATAAGCACTTATTGTTGTTGTCAAAGATTTTACTCTCTAGTCCCATTGAGCTATTTCAGTTATTTGTGGACATTGATCTATTTTCATTTCATTTCTTCATTTTTTCTGGTTGTTATGTGTTACCTTTGGCCAGTGCCTTCTTTCCTACCTATGCTTTTTTTGCGTAAGAATTCCAAGCAGCCAGAGCAACAGGGGCAGCAGGAGCCACGCAGTCTAGCCAAAGCCCAACAAGTGCAGTGCAGAGGCAGCAGGAGTCTTCCGACTGCTGCTAGCTACTGCACCTGTCTAGTACTGGATTCTCGGCACTGTTGCTGACATTTGCATATGTGCCCTTTGAACTGTTGCTAACTCTATTTGTGCTCCAGTATTTGACATTTTTCACTCTGATTTTTGTCTTGCTAACATCTGACTACATCAATCTAACTTATCGTTCCTATAATTGTTGTACTGTGGGATCCTTGTAGCCAGGTTCGATCTATGAGACACGCCATCTCAATGGACCTTGCCCAAATTTCTTATCTTGGGATTATGTCTACACATAACCCCACCTTACACCTCGAGGTATGGCTGCTCTGTCCTCCCATCTGGCTTGGAATTTCCCCCTCATAAAGGTCTCTTCTTGAGTGGGCGCTTCCACTCGGTCTCCTCTCTGCTTCTCCAATTGCGGCAACTACTCCACGACCTTCTGAGACTGCTTCTCATGAGGATGCATGTTGAGAGGTAATTTATGCTCCCTCTAAACCACCAAGTCTCTAACTTATGCCTTTCTCCTCAAAGCTTTGCATGCATCTGGTACCTCAAGTGCATATAGGTTCTTGACTCATGCACAGTGTAATTGTCCCAAAGTTACAAAAAGTTTCTAAAAAAGAGTTGATTTTCAATCGATGATATATCCCTCATCTGAGCTCCAATTTGACCAATTTTTTATTTTATTTTATTTTTTTTCCATTTGGGTAGATTTTCGCAAGGAATCCAAATATTCTATTTGTTTTCGAAATTTTTACACCAAAATCTTCAAATATTCTCTACAAAATCGCTGCCCAAAAAAATCTTGCTCTGATACCATGTAGAAAATCTAACCAACGAGATTCAATCTGATCTTGTAATCTACTAAAACAAGATATTGAATCCTTCCTACAATTTACGGAAACAAAACACGATCGCACAATCACATATAAGTAAGAGAAATAAATTATCAATCGCACAACAACATGATGTGTTTGGGGAAAGAAACTAATCAAAACCCCTCTATCTCTATTATGTATTAAGTCAAGGAATCATGAAACAATACAATGCTTAATCTCTCATGAGATTCTCCAACACTCTGTCAAATATTGTCTCCCGTTGTTCTAGGCAAACTCAGTCTAGTACTTAGCCAATTCTCACCCTTACTTCAGCCTGCCTTGCTCATGCAATTCCTAGGGAATTAACTCCTTATTAATTAGGAAAATCAATCTTCCTTGATTGCGCAATCCATCATGGCATCCCAATGACTTTATAATTGCAAATGGGAAATTTTCTTTGAATACAACTGATAGTTATGTTCCTTTTAACCTCTGTCTCAACTGGGTATTCCTCGAAACCGACATGCACGCAAATATTAATAGCGAATTTTCAGTTATCTGATTGATCACTCATTGTGAACTAAATCTAATTTGATTCGCCGGACCTCTCACTAGCTCATCACTGAGTTAGAACTAGTTAAACTGATTTTAACTCATTTAATTGAGTTAATTACACTTGCACCCCACTAATGCATCAACTTCAACTGGATGCCAAAAATATTAGAATCCCTATAGATGCCTCATAATATACCCTCCACTTGAATTTCTTGAGCTAACTCGGTCAACATGACTTAATTAACTGACACAAGTTGTTATGAGATGAAATTACAATTTATTGTCTAATTTATTTAAAGGAAAAATAAATTAGACGCCCCACATTCCTCACTCTTGGTGCATCAAAATTCCTCACCAGTGTGGGTGCATTTTTTTTGGTCCTTTCTGGCTTCCAATCTCACTCTTTCTTATTGCAAATTTCAACATTTAAGAATTTGATACGGCCTTCACACAAAGACACCATTGAAATCACATGCCCAGATTCTCATGAGAAACCTCTCTTAAGCTTGATTTGTCAGAAGAGAACCAACAATATGCCATCCTACTTCCTAGCACAAACCGACCATTAAGGTATGCAACATTCTTCTGAACCCTCACATGATGATCTTGCTCTTGGAGGATGATCATGACCTCCCTTTAGCAACCCTTACTCAGCCCTCGTACTCGACTTACTTTAGGACTACATCTCTCTTCACCCCCTTGATGTGCCAGATAGTGGGAATACATGTCAAACATGCTAAGATGTGCCAAGTGATAAGGCATGCCAAGATGTGCAAGGGTGTGTCAATGCGTGTCAGGGACTGTCAAGACAACAAAAAGGAGAAAAAAGTAAAACTACAAGGAAATGAACACATAAGAGGGTTAATAAGTCATCAATTTACCTTTTCCAAGAGGGACATGCTAGGAACACCAACACTAGGCAGCAATAGGTGCCAAGTGAAAAGTCTTAGTGCATTCTAAGTGCCAATTATTCCTTTGTTGCTTCTCATCTACTTTCCAACAATTGATCTTCACAAATAAATTTAATATTAAACCATGCTAAATCATACCAAGGCATCTCAACGTATTCCATACATGCTAAGACTTTCCAAGCGCCAACACGTGCCAAGTGCCAATATGTGTCAGGGACTAGTGTTATGCATGTGATGAAGTGTAAGGGAATGTTGAAGAGTGCTAAGGTGTGCTAGAGAGTGATAATGCATGTTGATGAGTGTTAAGGAGTACTAGGAAAAAATCATTTAGAGAGCACTAGGTAAAAATTCATGGAAGTTAATGAATATGAGGAACGTGTACTGCTAGAGACTAGTGTTAGTTGTCATGCCAAGGAGAGAGTGACAAGGTATGCTAAGCATTGGTAAGGCATGCTAGGGAATATCAAGGCATGTTAAGAATTCCCAAAGTGTGCTTGGGAGTTCCAGGGTGTGCTAATTATATCATGTGCCAATTAATAGTGCCAAGATATGCCAATACATGTTGGGTGCTAAGGATGTGGCGCAAGGTGCCAGGGTATGTCAATATGTGTCAAGGCAACAAAAGGAAGAACCAGTAAGAGGGTTAATAAGTTATGACTTTATCTTTTTGAAAAGGGGCATGCTAGGCACACTAATAATAGGTTCCAATACATGCCAAGTGGTATTGTGTGCCAAATGCTAATGTATGTCAATGCATTCAACCAAGGTGTTCCAGGGCATGCTAAGGACTATATTGATCCAGGTGGATATTGGTGGCCACCCGCCTATTCCACTTGGACCCCCACCATTGTCTCTTTCATTTTATTTTTTATTTTTTATTTTTTTTTCCAGTTTTGGCATAACTTACTATTTTTAGCAGTTTTTCGGGTCCTGAACTTCCGGAGCCGTTTTGAGGCCCTAAACGACATTTTTTGGGCATCTTGCCTCCAGCGAATATATCATTCCAGAATGATATTTGTGGCGAAAGTTTTAGTCCTCAGATAGAGCTTTCTAATGATGTATCATGAGCATCAAACGGAGATAGTATGCCAAAGTTACGTCCCTGGGAAGTTGAAACACCAATTTACCCAAACGGGGCCCATAGTTTTGGTGCTTCATCTCCTAGGGTTAGGTTTTTGGATTTTTATGGTTCTCCATTGTTTCTCAATAATAAATGGGCCCTCGAGCCTCATTGTAACTCAGTTTAGAGGCCTGTAGCCGCCACATCTCTCCTCGGAGATAGCTACCAGCGCCCTAGCTAGTTTTATTTCCATTCTATTTGTAAGCAAATTTTAGTTCTTTGATATTAATGAAATGAAGTGTTATTTCCGCTGCATCTCTGTATTTATGGTCATATGTTTATTATGTTGCGTTCCTGCATAAATCCGGATCAGTGGTATCAGAGGGGGTCTGCTCTTTCTTTGTTTTTCTTTGCATGTCCCCAACGCAGTCAGGGTATAAGGAGTTAGGGCTCGATCTGGTTGAACCCTTGCAAGATCAGCCTCGCAAACCCCGACGACCTCCCATGGCGGAAGAAAAGAAAGATGAGGGAGCAGGAGATCCTATCAAAATACTGCTCGAGGAGGCCCTCGAGAAACAAAGGAACGCGATGATGGATAATTTTGCTCGCATCTCCAACGGTCGCCACCGGCGGTGCATCCGGTATCCAATGTACCCACCGGGAGGTGCGACTTTTAAGGTACAAGTAATTTTACATTCCCATATTTGAGGGTCAAATAGACGCAACAGAGATATTTATTAATCATTAGAAGGATACGTTCATGACTTTTCAGACCGGGAGAAGATTATTTTTGCACTGCTCAAAGCTACCCCCCATGTTAAGGACTGGTGGGAAACCTACTGTGAGAACAAGGACCAGAAAAAACCCTCTCTGTTCTCAACCGTACCAACTTGGAATTCTTTGCGAGACGCCGTTAAGGAACAGTACTATCCCGTGGGGAGCTATGAGGACAAGTACATACAATGGACCACGCTGCGACGACAAAGGGATCAAGATGTGCATGAGCTGACGAATCTGTTCCATACCCTGCGCACAAAGTTGGGTATCAAAGATTCAAAGAAAAATTTGGTGCTAAAGTATCGCAGCTGTCTGCACCAAGTTCATGAGCTATGCTATAGGGGGTGAGCTATAACTGGTGCTATGTCAAACCAAGTTCATCGCCCTGTGGGAGCCAAATCGTGTTGGTACAGAAGAAGGATGGGACGTGGAGACTCTGTATTGACTATCAGGCGCTAAACAAGATCACTGTTCGGAATAGGTACCCAATCCCATGGATTGATGACCTTCTGGACCAACTCAAAGGTACAAAATATTTCAGCAAGATTGACCTGAATTCTAGGTATCACCAGGTACCAATTGAATCCTCTGATGTGTGGAAGACTGCCTTCAAAGCCAAGGAAGGCCTTTTTGAATGGCTAGTCATGCCTTTCGGGTTGACGAATGCTCCCGCAACCTTCATGAGGATGACATATGATATCTTGCGGCCATTCACCAACTCATTTGTAGTGGTGTACTTGGATGACATTCTGATCCTCAACAAGACTTGGGAAGAGCACCTTCAGCACATCCAACAAGTCCTCCAAACACTGTGGCAACACAAGTTGCATGCCAATTTGGAGAAGTGCACGTTTGGCATGACCCAGGTTCAATATCTAGGATACATTATTGAGGAAAGGGGGGTGCATGTTGATCCAGCCAAGATCCAAGTCATTCGAGATTGGCTAGCCCCAACCACTATAATAGAGCTTTGCAGCTTTCTGGGTCTTGCTAATTTCTACTGTAGATTCGTGTTGGGATTCTCTCATATCACTTGGCCCTTGAGTCAAGTCACCAAGGGAGGAGCGAGAGCAAAATTATTTTGGTCAGAACCTCAACAGAAGGCAATCACATAATTGAAAAATCACCTCTGTTCTACCCCAGTGCTCACATTACCAGACTTGCAACAGCCATTTGAGATCGAGACAGATGCCTCCGACTATGCTATTGGGGCAGTTCTTACTCAACAGGGACATCTAGTGGCATATCACAGTGAGACATTGTCTGAGACAGTTCGCAAGTATCCCACCTATGACAAAGAAATGTATTCCATTGTGCAAGCCTGTCGACAATGGAAGCATTACATTTTAGGGAAGGAAACAATCATCCACATAGACCACTGGCCCCTGCAGTTCATACAGACACAAGGGAAGTTGCAGAATGATCGCCATCAGAAGTGGTCCACATATCTGCAACAGTTTCATTTGAACATCAAGTACAAGAAGGGTAGCACCAATCATGTTGCAGACTGCCTCAGCCGATCACCGATCGTGGCGCTCACCACTGTGCTCAACTCTTGTGGGCACGAGACTTCTGATTGGCCGCTTCTCTATGAGAGTGACCCAGAATTCGGCCAAACTTACAAGGCACTCTTGGGGGGTACGCAAGTTCCAGATTTTCACCTCCAAGATGCACTTTTATGTCACATGGGACACCTTTGTGTTCCTTCAAGCAAGCGTGCTAAGATGATATGGGAAGCACACTACAGTCGAGTCGCTGGGCATTTCGGGGTCGAGAAAACAGTAGCAATCCTGCAGAAGTATTTCTATTGGCCGAACCTTTGAAAGGATGTCGAGAAGCACATCAGATCCTGCACTGCTTGTGCCATTGCCAAACCGACCATCAAGAAGCAAGGCCTATATACTCCTCTGCCTACCCCTAGTCGACCTTGGGAATCCATCTCCATGGATTACATGTCGGGCCTGCCTTCTACTAAGCAGGGAAATGACTGTGTTTTTGTGGTCGTCGACAGATTCTCGAAGATGGCCATTATGGCGGCCTGCAAGAAGAATATCACAACAGAAGCCACTGCTAAACTCTTCTTTGAACGAGTGTGGGTGAACTTTTGGATCCCACAGTCTATCATATCAAATCGGGATAGCAGGTTCCTCAGCACATTTTGGTCCAGCCTCTGGTCGATGTTGGATACCAAGCTCACCAAGTCCACAGCTTTCCATCCCCAAACAGATGGCCAGACAGAGGTCGTCAACATAATGATTGTACACATTCTGCGCATGTACAATTCAAAGCATCCACGCACATGGGACGAGAGCCTCCCCTATGTACAACATAGTTATAATAGGGCTCTCCATAGTTCAATTGGCCATAGCCCCTTTCAGGTGGGCTTGGGATTCCAACCACTATGTCCCATTGACATAGCCATGCCATTTGCAGCTGCTCAGGCCGATTAAGCTCATGTCCAGTCTGAAGTTGACAAAGCAAGTAGCTTCATCGAGCGCATTCAACACATCCGCCAATAGGTTCATGATATATTGGATAGATCCAATGCAAAGTACAAGCAGCGCCATGATCAACACCGGGTGCCGCACAACTTCCAGGTGGGCGACAAAGTATGGCTAAATTTGTAGAAGAAGCGCCTCACTAGACCCCACCGCAAGCTTCGCCAACTCCGATACGGGTCGTACACCATCACCAAGGCTTTAGGGAACAATGCCTTCGAGCTTAGTATTCCTCCATTCCTTGGTTTGCACCCAGTCTTCAATGTGGATCACCTTCGTCCTTACTTCCCACCTCTACTGGACACCTCGGACATTGTAGAACAACTCACACCAACAGAGTTAAACCCAGACTGCATGGAACAGGCCACCACAGATTGTATCATGGACATGCAAATCAAGAACACTTGCCAACAGAAGATCCAACTGTATCGGGTTGTCAAAGCTGGCCAACTCCTGCACCAAGGAAAGTGGTTCACTAGGGACCAAGTTCAGCAGAAATTTCCTCATCTCATGGAGGAACTTAACGCAATGGGGACCATTGCTTCCCAAGGGGGGAGGAATGATCCAGGTGGATATTGGTGGTCACCCGCCTATTCCACTTTTGGACCCCCACCATTGTCTCTTTCCGTTTTTCATTTTCGGCATAATTTACTATTTTTAGCAGTTTTTCGGGTCCTGAACTTCCGGAGCTGTTTTGAGGCCCTAAACGACGTTTTTTGGGCATCGCGCCGCCAGCGAATATCATTCCTATTTATCATTCCATTTCGGAATGATATTCATGGCGAAAGTTGTAGTCCTCATATATAGCTTTCTAATGATGTATCATGTGCGTCAAACGGAGATAGTATGCCAAAGTTACGTCCCTGGGAAGTTGAAACACCAATTTACCCAAACGGGGCCCATAGTTTTGGCGCTTCATCTCCCAGGGTTAGGTTTTTGGGATGTTTAGGGTTCTCCATTGTTTCTCAATAATAAATAGGCCCTCGAGCCTCATTGTAACTCAGTTCAGAGGCCTGTAGCCGCCACATCTCTCCTCGGAGATAGCTACCAGCGCCCTAGCTTGGGGTTTTTATTTTCCATTCACAGGTTAAATTTCATTTTCGATATTAATGAAATGAAGTGTTATTTCCGTTGAATCTCTCGTATTTATGGTTATATGTTTATTCTCATATGCTCTCGCATAAATCCGTATCATATATTGAGACAACACATGCTAGGAGAGTTCCATGTTGTGCTAGCACATGCCACCATGTGCTTGGGCGTCAGTGTCATCACGGTATGTTCTAGGTACAAAGACGTTCCAAGACATGTGGGGTGCTAAGAAATGTTAGTGTGTGCCAAAGCATTAATTTAAGGTGTGCCCAGATTGTTGAGGATTGTTAGGTCTTTCTCATTAATAGAATTGTTAGAGCTCGATTATGTATTAAATAATATATTTCCTACACACAATAGTGGAACTTTATCTAAATGGAATTTTCTAGATAATTAACTTAATAGATATGAATCATGTGTTGACTCATAGGAAATCTCTATTCGACTAGTCATTACTTGAGGGAAATGATACACACTTATTACTTCTTAAAAAATTGACTGACCTTAACCACTATGGCCTTGGACATATTATAAAAAATGCTCAATAATAATGGTATTAAATCGTTATCTTTTGACAAAAAATATATTAACAGGCACATAGCGTCATCAAAAACTCATTGGAATGATCAATGATGACGGACATTTTTTGATCGTCACCAAAAGTAACAAAAAGAGCATTGGTGAGGGTCATTAAAAGTTTGTCACTAGAAGTGTCACCAAAGAGAGAATTAGTGATGGGCCTCTAACGACCCTCACCAAAAGTGAAATGTCTTTGGTGACGGACCATAAAGCACCATCACTATATACACTTACAGTGACGGTTTTTAGTGATCAATGATGACAGACATTTTTTGATCGTCACCAAAAGTAACAAAAAGAGCATTGGTGAGGGTCATTAAAAGTTCGTCACTAGAAGTGTCACCAAAGAGAGAATTAGTGATGGGCCTTTAACGACCCTCACCAAAAGTGTCATTGAAAATGTCTTTGGTGACATACCATAAAGTACCATCACTATATACACTTACAGTGACGGTTTTTTAATGACCGTCACCATATGTGACATTGGTGACGGACCTTAAAGGTCCGTCACAAGCATGACCCTCACCAATGTGCTTTTTTCTTGTAGTGACCACAGGGTTTTCATCTTCTAACAGATTATACATTCCCTCCCAAGTGGATATACCGGCATCCTTGTTACAGGCGGTGTCTTCGTATAGCGAAGCCATTTCTTTGTTCTCAGAACTTGAGCTCTTCTCCTTCTTACCCATAGTGTTTAGCGGAAGCTTTGTATAGTGGTTTGCTCCTTCGTGTCTGCGTTTTACGAATAAATGAGAGTAATGATATAAGAAAGGTGATGAGACTGTTTTGAATGTGAAAGTGGATGAAATATAATATTTAAATTGTGAAACGACTTTCAATCTAAACACAATCTCATTTCACATTAATAATCAATCCAATCATTTATTATAATCATTAAAGCGCATAACGGATTTGACATATGGGAAGATTGCCTTGGGATAGCGTGCCTATATGAATCTGCGACATTGCGATCTGTGATTTGCTGCGCAATATCGCAATATCGCAATGTCGCAATATCGCAAAATGAAGTCATCGCAATCATAAAAATAGCGCAAAAGTGGAAATTGCGCAATAGCGCAAAAGCGCATATCGCAAAAGCGCAATATCACAAAAGCGCACAATCGCAAAATGAAATCATCGCAAAAGTGCAAAATCGCAAAAGCGCATAATAAATAAGAGCGCAAAAGATATTCGTTAATCATTTCTGTTTTCTGCGCTATGCGATCTGCGATCAATGTGTTTTTATATATACTATTTTTTTTGTGGAGGCGCTATCTTGTTTTAAGAGCAATTTTATTATAATCTATCATAAACTTAAGTGTTTCTAAATATTCTTTCTAAGGGATTTCTATAGGTTTATGATAGAAAGTTTTATTTGAAAAGGCAAACAAATCCTAATTGATTTTTTTTGGATTTTTTAACTAAGGGTCCTCATTTATTTACTATTATTACTAATAGTAAATAAAAAGGGGGGTTGTTGCTGGTCACAACACGACCGTAGTACACCTAAAGCCATATACCATCGGGTGGCTTCACCCAGGGAGAGATATCCGCATCCATCAACAGTTTCGCCTTTTGTACAGCATCAAGCCATTCACAGATAAGGTATTATGCGATGTTGCTCCTCTTGATGTAGCTGATGTATCATTGGGCCAACCATACTTGTGGAGGCGACATGCTATGTATGAGTCTAGGCCTTGTGCTATTGTTATTACTTTGGGAAATAACTTGTACAGGATACCGAAGGTATTACTGCCTCCTGTCATCTCTTTGACTACTGCAAAACAACGCAGTAATATTGTTTCCCAAACCAGGAAATTTATTTTCCTTACAACTCGCTCACAGGGAAATAAGAATATTGTGGCCACAAACTCAAAAAAGGGCTCCCCTGCATGGCTGCAGCAGATGGAGAAAGTCATGGAGGAATACGAGGACATTTTCGCCTCACTCACAGAGGTTCCTCTACATTTTTAGGACAAGCACTCCATTGAACTGACCCCCGATGCACTGCCGCCTGATGTTGCCATACCTCCTGCAACTACACATATAAAATCCACACATTTATTGTTTGAGGTTGATAAAGAAAAAAAAAATTCTAAACGCATCCAGCATGTCCGCCTGCAGGTCCATGACATCTTCGACAAATCTAATACCCAGTTCAACAGAATTTGCCTCATCTCATGGAGGATCTCAACGCAATGGGGACAATTTCTTCCTAAGGAGGGAGGAATGATCCAAGTGGATATCGGTGGCCACCCACTTGTTACATTTGGACCCACACCAACAATTCTTCTAGCTTTTCACATTTAGCACAACTTACTATTTTTAGTAGGTTTTCAGGTCCTGCGCTCTCAAAGCCGTTTTGGGGCTTTAATGATCCAGGTGGATATTGGTGGCCACCCACCTATTCCTTTTGAACCACCCACCTATTCAATTTGAACACCCACCATCATTTCGTTCAGTTTTTAAGTTGCAGCACAACTTACTATTTTTAGCACTTTTTCGGATCCTGAACCCGGAGCCGTTTTGAGACCCTAAACGAAGTTTTTTGGGAAAACCGAGAGTTACATGGGTCCATGGACCGATGTTTCTCACATCGAAATTTTCAATCCTTGGATAGATCTTTCTAACAAGCTATTGAGCGCGTCAAACGGAGATCGGATGCCAAAGTTACGTCCCTGGGAAGTTGAAACACCAATTTACCCAAACGGGATCCACAGTTTTGGCGCTTCATCCCCTAGGGTTAGGTTTTTGGACATTTCAGTTTTTCCATTGTTTCTCAATAGTAAATAGGCCCTCGAGCCTCATTGTAACACAGTTTAGAGGTATGTAGCCACCACATCTCTTCTCAAAGATACGCTACTAGCACCCTAGCTATTTTTATTTCCATTGTGTCTGTAAGCATATTTCAGTCATTTGATTTAAATAAAATGACGTATTGTTTCCGCTGCATCTCTGTGTTTATGTCTATTTTTGTATTTTATTGCATTCCTACATAAATTTGGATCATGAAACTTGTGATCAGCCCGGTGTTTTTCATGACCCTCTTTGTATTTTCTTTTACTCTTCCCAAGATGTTCTTGAACTTGTTGATGTATAATCTGAATTTTCTCAATGAACTTTCGAGCCTTATCAATGTCACTATGGCCATCAGTTGCAACATATTTCCAAAAGATGAAGTCTAATGGCAATTTTGGCAATTACACAAAACATACTTCAAAAGGTGATGTTTGTGTTGAAGAGTGCTTTGCTCGATTGTAAGTGTGTTGAATGTAATGCAATTGTTCATCGCACAACTTAGGATGTTTGCTGCAATATCCTCTCAAAAGATGCACAACAATTCTGTTCACCACCTCGGTTTGTCCATCTATTTGTGGATGAAAAACAATACTCTTTTTCAACTTTGTGTCCATCATTCTCCATAGATTTGACCAAAAATTCCCAATGAACCTGGAATCCCTGTCACTAACAATAGAAGCCGGGAATCCAAAATGAACCCAAAAATTTTGAAAATAAAGTTCAGAAGTAATGGTTTTCTTATATGGCATAAGTATACACATTTTACTGAATCTATCCACAACTACATAAAGATAATCATGTTGTTTTCTTGACATAGGTAGACCTCCAACAAATTCCATGGAGACACTCTCCCATGGCCTTGATGGTACCAGTAGTGGCGTGTACAAACAAATATTCCTATTATTAGGTTTACTTGTTGCACACATAGAACAACCTCTTATAAAACGTGACACACTATCTATCATGTGAGGCCAATAGCAATACCTCTATAGATGCGCCACTGTTTTTCTTACCCCAAAGTGTCCAACAATAAGAGATGAATGAGCTTCTCTCATGACACTTAGCCTCTCTCCTTGTGGAATACGTAGCTTGCCCAAATGAAACAGAAAATTGTTATGCATGTGATAAAAATTTTCTTCAACTTGATTCCCTTCACTCAAACTAGCATACACACCTTTAAAATCAATGTCATGTGCATATTGTTCTATGTAACTCTCATGTACAACAGAATCGTTTTTTAGTAAAGTAGAAGCACTAATGATTGGTCTTGAAAGCATATCTGCAACTTTATTGAAAATAACTTTCTTGTACCTCATAACCAAGTGAAACTGTTGAAGAAATCCCATACACCTGAAATGTCTTGATTGCTGCAATTTTTTTTGTGACTGCAAGTACTGTAATGATTTGTGATTGGTGTGTACAATAGTCTCTTTACCCATCAAGTAGTTTTTCCACTTCTTGAAACTTTGTACCAACGCATATAGTTCTTTGTTATATGTAGGATAATTATTCACATCACCATTAAATGTTTCAAAATGAAAAGTGATAGGCTTACCATGCTGCAAAAGTATTGTGCCCATGGCATAATCACTAGCATCGATTTGAATCTCGAATGGTTGTCTCAAATTTGGTAATGCAAGGACTGGAGTTGAACTGATCTTGTCTTTTAAACCTTAAAAAGCTTGATGTTGTTTACCTCCCCATTGGAAGCCTTTCTTCACACTTGTCACTGCATGCATAGGAGTTGCAAAGGAAGAAAAGTTAGCAATAAAATTTTCCAATATTGAGCTGCACCTAAGAAAATTCTTACCTCAGTTACTGTTTTGGGTGTGGGCCAATTCACAATGGCCTCCACTTTAGAAGGATCAATCCTCAATCCTCCTCCTCCTACTTTATGTACCAAATAGACCAAAGAAGTCTTTCCAAATTCACACTTTGACATCTTAAGAAACAATTTCTCTTTTTTCAAAATATCAAGCACTCTATTCACATGCAAGACATGATCTTATCTTGTTTTGCTGAAAATTAGAATGTCATCTAAGTATACAATAACAAAGTCATCAAGGAATGGATGCAAAACACTATCCATCACACGCATGAAAGCTATCGGTGCATTACACAAACCAAATGGCATAACTAGCCAATTAAAGAGTCCTTGTTTGATTTTGAATGCAATTTTCCATATATCACTTTCTGCAATTATTACTTGATGATATCCAGTTCATAAATCTAAATTAGTGAAAAACTTTTCTTCTTTTAGTTGATCAAGAAAATCATCTATTCTTGGGAGTGGGTAATGATTTTTTACCATACACTTGTTCAAAGCTCGAAAATCTACACACATGCGCCAAGTCCCATCTTTCTTTGCGATCAAGACTATGAGTGAACCTGATGGTGAGGTGCTTGGCCTTATGATTCCTTTGTCCAAAATCTCTTTGATTTGCCTCTTTATTTCAGCATTCTCCATTATCAACATGTGATACATACCAATGTTTGGAAGAGGACAATCTTGTTGCAACTGAATCTCATGTTGAATCTCCCTTTTTGGAGGCAATCCTATTGGCTCCTGAAACATCTCATGATGTGCATTAACTACATCATATAAATATGATTTCAACTTAGGATCACATCCCTCAAGTAATTCATGATTAACATCAACTTTAGGCTTAATCATAAGAAGAACAAAATTCTTACTTGAATTTCTTAGCCTCTTTACCTGTCCAACATTTACCATAGCAATATTTGTCTTCTTGCGATGTGCTCTAACAATGAACTCCTTGCCATATTTGAATAAATGATACTTGTTCTCATGGTGATAGAAGATCGCTTTCTTGTCATACAAGTAAGGACTCCCTAATACAATACCAATGATGTCAAGCGGAACCACATCTAATTCAACTGTGTCAACATAATTTGTAGTAATTGCAAACCTCAATATACATTTCTTTGAAACCTGTAAATTTGCATCCTTAAAAACCCAACCTAATGGATATGGTTTTGGATGTGGTATGGTCTCAAGTTTAATTTTCTTAACAAAATATTCAGAGATTAAGTTTTCTTGTGACCCACTGTCAAACAATGTGTCAATCTTGGTATGCTTGGATATGACCATCACATGAAACAGTTCTATTCTTTCTTCTTCATTTGGAGTATGTATGTGACAGTTTGATGTAATAGTATTGGGTTTAGTTTCAATTTATTTTCCCTTAATGTTATTCAATCACATGGTTGTAATTTTAGATTCATCACCTGAATCAGATCCTAAATCATGTTGAGTTGTAGCAACAATTTTCTATTTCCCTTTGTTATTGGGTTTCTTTGGCCTCATTTCTGGATGTAATTTCCAACAATGAGTTTCATCATGGCCTTATTTTGAACAATGTTTACAAACCACTTTTTCTCCTTCTTTTGTAATAGATGCATTCTTTTTGTTTTTACCTATTGAGGTCTTCTCCTTGGTTTTACCCTTAAAAGGTTTCTTCCTACCCTCTTTAGAAATTTTCTTCCTTCTAGATTCTAGATGTGTGGCCTGTACACATACTTCATCTAGACTGATGAGAATAGTATGCTTTAGGTAGATATGTAAGCCTCCTAAGTACTTAAGAAAAGTATCTTGGCTTTGAAAATCCAGCCTGATCTAAAATTACTGTATTATTTTTGTTGTGCTAAGTGTCTTTTCAGTTTATAAACATGTGCATACTTGTCTTATTAGTTTGCATAAGGATTGAGGATTTTAACCATGAATTGTAGATGACTTTAGGTGAATTAGAAGAATAAAACAAGCTTAAAAAACACTAAACAACAATGTAAAATAGAGAAATAAGTCACCACTTGAAATTTACATAGCAGGCATGATGAAGCAGTTCACCCCTCCTGGGCTACATCTGCTGGTCCAACTCCCAATGGCATGTCCATCTTTCATTATGCTAAAAAAATTTCTAATACATGTAGTTACATTGCTCTAATGGATTTTTTCTATGTACAAATGGCTCTAAAATGCTCCAATTAGCTAATAATGACTCTTCATTCACCCAGAATGGGCGAAAATTGAGTCTCCTACTCTTTTTCACAGTTTCACCTAGAAAAACTCCATAAAAGTGGAGAACTCCACTTAACTGGAGCTAAATTATCTCTGCCCTAAATAGCGTGCCCTCCAAATAATCCGCCGAATCTAACTATGGCACTAACTATTGTGGTTGGGGTGGCCACATGTGCACCCCAAAACCCGCGGTCAAGTTTGGTGGTTAGCGGAATTGTCTGCGGAACCTCATCTAAATTGTGGTTTGATTGTTACATAGACTGTGCGGAGGTGTTACATTAAACGTTTCCATGTGACAACACAAAACTGTGGGCAGATGAACTGTCGGAGGTTTGTTGACCGCGGAGTTTGGTTACATTTTTTATATGCCATGTGAACACCGTTGGGGAATCGCTGGCGGGTTGGGACCGTTGACGGTTTCCAACCCCCCAAACTCCATTGCATTACACCATAAGATAAACCTATCTACATGATATGTTAAGTCACAACTTGTAGCGTGGATGGTAAGGAGTGTGTGTGCTGGGCAGGAGGTCCAGGGGTCAATTCCTGCGACCTCCAACAAAATTTTATTATATGGTTCAGGGCCACGTGGCAGCCTCAGGGCTGGCCATGTGGAACCTCATGATTGGCCCTCCAAAAACATACAACGAATAAAACTAAGACACTTGTCAAACCTTGATTGGTTCTGAGAAAAGGAATATTCCTCAAAATATTATGTTTTGCTGATTGTACATCCCAGTCAAACCTGGTCAAACTGTCGCAATTTTACCTCTTTGGCATTTCGATCAGAACGCGACATATCCCTCATACGACATCGGTTTTTTGAACCATTCATGGCACCAGAATCAGGAAGAAAATATCTATGCAACCATCCTTGTTTCAACCCAATCCTATAACTTCGAATTTTGAGCAAAATTTATGAACTCTTGATCAGATCCAGTCCTTCGCCCTGGGGGCCTTGTTAGCACCAAACATCACGTCAACAAAATTCAAAGCATGGTATCCATACAAATCATATAATGGAGACATACTGATGGACATGTGAAAAGTGGTGTTATAACAGTACTCTCCCAATTGCAACCAACGTAGCCATGCCTTCTACTTCCCTATGAAATAGTTTCGCAAGTAGCCTTCCAGCCACTTGTTCACTATCTCTGTCCACCTGTCCATCTGAGGGTGATAACTAGTGCTCGGAGTCAACTTTGTACCCACCAAACGAAAGAGCTCCTACCAAAATCCGCCCATGAAATGACTATCTCATTCACTAACAATGGTCTTCGGAAGATCATGCAATCTGAAAATATCCCTGAAGAACAACTTCGCTACTTGTGTTGTTGTGTACCATTCTGATATAGCAAAGAAGTGTGCATACTTTTTCTGTCGATCAACGACTACAAAGATGAAATTCTTGCCTTGCACCGTGGGAAACCCAGTGTTGAAGTCCATCGAAATGCTTTCTCATTTCCCCTCTAGAATAGGAAGTGGTTGTAGTAGTCCCGCTGGATGACTCATCTCTCCTTTGTTCCATTGACACACTTCGCACTCCCTGACATGCCGGAGCATGTCCTCCTTAAGGCCTCTCCAAGACAACCTCTCCATGATGGCCCTAAAGGCATTGGTGAACCCTTGATGGACTGATAATGGTGAGTCATGGGAGGCATGCAGTATCTTCTCCTTGAGATGAGAGCTCCCAGTCAAGAAGATCCTGTCCCTAAATTATATCACCTCATCCATCACTCTGTACCTGCAATCTGTAATCTGATGATCCAACACCTCACATGAAAAACAGTCCTTGGAGTACTCCACCAGTAACTGAGCCCTCCAATGTGTGTCTATGCTCATTAGAGACAACGTTGTCGGTCTGCGGGATAGAGCATTGGCCACCATGTTGTTCTTCCCTTTGAAATACTCGATGTCAAAGTCATATGCTTGGATCTTGCTGACCTACTTCTGCGGCCTCTCCTGCAACTGCTTCTACTCTAGAAAAAACTGGATGTTGTTGTGGTTATTCCACACCCTAAACCTGTTGCCCACCAAGTACTGCCGAAACTTAGATAGTGCATGCATAATAGCCAATATTTCTCTCCCTCTCCTAAGGCATCACACTCTAAGACAAAGGGTTGTGTGAAATCTGGAAAAACCAATAATGATTGATGCTCATCACCTCCTTGAGCCTATCAAAGGCCCTCTGTGTTGTGTTCGTCCAACTAAATTCGCCCTTTTTGGTAAGATCTGTGAGGGGTGCATTAAGTTGCGAAAACCCCTTGATGAACTTCCGGTAGTAGGTGCAAATGCCCAAAAACCCCTGGAGCTCTGTCATGTTCTTTGATTCCGTCCATTCTGGAATGGTCTAGATCTTCTCCTCACACTAGTAAATTTGGCCCAATTTCTGACGGCCACTTCGTCACTATTCCGACACATAGTCGTCGCAAGAGAAACAGTTTGAGGCCGGACAAAATGTGGTTAGCCATTACATCACAATTTCGACACTTCAATAAAGCATCGGAAGAGTGACACTTTTACGATGTTTCCAAACAATTGTCGCTCTTCCGACGTTTTCCAAACCGTCCCTCTTCTGACGTTTTACAAACCGTCGCTCTTCCGACGTCTCCCAAACCGTCACTCTTCCGACTTTTACGATTGTCGCAATTCCGACGAAATGTCATCCGACGTTTAGAACGTCGTGTGTTTGAAGCTTATGTAACGTCGATTTACCGACGAAAAAGTAAAAAAAAATTAAAAAAGCAATGTCGCTCTTCCGACGTGCAAGGCGTTGGTCTACCGATGAAAAAGTAAAAATATTTAAAAAATGAACGTCGCTCTTCCGACGTGCAAGGCATCAGTCTTCCAACGAAAAAGTAAAAAAATTTGAAAAATTAATGTCGCTCTTCCGACGTGTAAGGCGTCGGTATTCTGACGAAAAATTGAAAATGTTAAAAAAACTAGCGTCACTCTTCCGACGTCTAAGGCGTCGGTCTTCCAACGCTTGGTTAAAAATATTTTAAAAAAAAAATCCGCCAAATGTGCTAGTTTTAAGTAATATTTTCCATATACAAATAAGTATATTTTCCGAATGTTTATCATTTCGCAAAAAAATTTACATATCGATGGAATTTTAAAATTTATTAAATTTTTCGAAGATTAATATAAAAGCGGAAGAGTCATGAATTATCGCTAGACTTTCAGTAACTAATACTACATATCTAGAACACATCAACATAAAGCCACATCCATATACTCAACCTTTGCACAGTGATTTTTTATGCACCGGCTATAAAAATGGAAATGGCGCTATCAGGACCAGTGAAAAAGAAGGTCCCTATTACATGTTTAGAATAGTTCATACATCTACATAACAAAAACCAGATGCATATAATCAACTTTTGCATGGCAAAATAATGACAAACATTAAATTCTCTTGAGCATGGTAATAGAAATAAATTTGTTTACAACAGTCCATAAGATATCCATTCATTTCTAGAAATTCTGCAAGAAGAAAATGAAAGTCATGTGTAACAAAGTATTATGAAAAGACTTCAAATTACTGTCATATTGGAGCAACTAGCCTCTGATAGAAAATATAAAAAGAAAAATCAAGACACTGAGTGTGCCCAAAGGATTTTCCTTGGAGTGGAACTTTCTATCTGGATCCCTACTTTTTCAAAAATATTTCTTATATATACAGAATTATTTACTCATCAGCAAAAAGAAAAATGAAAAAGGAAGGGCATACACAATGAAATTTATATCCTTTTCCTTAAGGAAAATAAAATTAGAATAAGATGCATGGTCTAACAATTTGGCATCCTCAATCAACAATGATCATTTTGCCAACGTTTCCATATGTACCTTGTCAAAAAAAAGCAACCAAAGAACTGACCTCATTTTTTAACACATTTGCAATGGAGTCCCCAGAGAATACACGATGCAGAAACTCATAAATAGTGCAAAATACCAATTAGCAAACCCCAAATCACACATCAGGAATCTCCCAACAAGAATGCACTCCAATGCAAATGCCCCTGAAGAATGTTTGCCAACTGAGATTGCAACATATGTGAGCCACTGCAAACTATATGGCATGCTGGTGCAAGGTTCTTTGTAAAATCCATTGATGATGCATCTAGTAGAATGCCAACTTATTTTCTTAACAATAAATGAAAAGTTTAGATATATTAAAAATATCTCCATCTTTGGCCGAGAATTAGACAACAAAATCCCCTAGGAAGCTTAGTGTGAAAATTACAACGAATATTTTTTCTACAATGTTTACTAAGTGATAAAGGAAAAGATGAAGCAAGATGAGAAAACTGAAGATATAGATTGTAAAATGTAAAGGTGAAAAACTTGTTCAAGACACACAAGATGATATTTTCATTAACTTTAAGTTTCTATGCACACTCGAAACAGAAATTTTCACTTGCTCGAAAGAATAGAAAGAACTTAAAGGTGAAGACCTCTCTTATAAGAATGACACTAAAAGATGATGTCAAGTATCTCTAAGCAAGTTACAAATCTAATGTGCCATATAGATATAGGAATTACAAACACACTAGATGTCAATGTCTACCAGAGCATCTCACTAGGGACAAACCACTATAAGAGAAACTGCTAAATTATACACTTGAGATATACAATAAACTTCATGAAGGAAATTTAAGGTCCTTAGCATATAATCCTTGCTTAACATGAAATTTTCCTTGATTTCTATAATAAATAGGGAAGCTAATGCTTAAATTTGTATTGTAAGATTCAGTCAACCTGGAAATACATGCTCGCTTTTCTACAAAGTATATGTATTGAAGTCTACCTATTTTTGGTGGTCCTTGTTTTGATATACTACATCTTCTCGAAGAGGAGGTTGGAAATATGTAATTTTAATATGTCCCAAGATGGTCGTTGATGGCTCCAAAATAAGACCCCCAGTTGATCAACCAATGGAATGAGAGATAAATGCATTTAAATATTGAGAAAAAATAAAATAAAAAATTGATGCCTAATGTAACCCTCAGGGGAATTGGGAAAAAAATTTGGTCAATGCCCAAACTAATAGCAGTCAATGCAAATCAAATGCAATATAGCATGCCTTACAGTAGGTGTAATAAGAGCACGCCGTGGTGCAGTCAACTTGAAATAACACAAATGTGCCATATACTAAACACTTAGAGGGGCTTGATACCAAAAAACACGCTCAAGAAATCTGAGCTAAACCTTGCAACAAGAGCTCTATGAATGCAGTGTCTTTGTCCTACTCTATCTACTAATGTGATGTGCAAGAGGCAAAGAGGGACACTGAAATATGATGTGATGCAAGGGGTTGAAACTTATAAAACAAACTAGTAGTTGAATGATCAATGCAAACATGTGGTGTTCTAACATAACTTTGACATGGAGGTATTTGTCCCAATGTTTGTTGGATTGATGATTTAATGATAAGTTGTGCACAATTGTCTTATTAATAATCTTAGTATGGTCATCAGTCTAAGAATAAAAAACATAGGGAGAGAAGCAACCTGAAGTGTATCCAAATTTGTTGGAAGATAAGTATTGCAACTTTTGGTGCATCATTGTTATTGTTGTAGGGAATCAACAAACCATGTTGGAAAAAACAAAACACTATTATGAAGATGTAATCATGATTATGTTGATTCGTAGACTTTCCAGCAATAAAATTCATTTAACTATATTCAGATGGTTAAGAAGGCACTGGTAGATGCTAACATATGCCAAGATTTTGATTGGGAGGCATAGACAAGCTACAATGAGTGCACTGATATTTATAATCATTAATATTCTTTAGCATGATTTGGAAATATGTTGCAGAAGGAATTGAAGAGCCTCATCGATTGAAAGGTGCCTTCCAAGGAGACGGAATGAGATTCTTTGAGTAGTTTATTTAGCACCAACTAACACACATGAATAATTCAAAATTCATAATAACTTATTCAAGAGTATAATTTAGGAAAGGTGAATTCTTCAAAATGAGTACAAAATATGGATAAGTAGGATAAACCAATTTTTAGTCATCATAATTACTGCATATGATGTCTAATGATTAATCTACTAACAAGTATCCCTACAGGTATGGATGAGAAGGTATAGACTCTATTATCTCGTCTGTGGATTCATTCTATTATTAGATAATGATGTAATTATTGTAGACATTATGCCTGTTATGTATGGATATGTGTTTGAATTGATGAATTGCAGAATTTCTATGGTTGATGGTTTGTACGTAGAATATTTTCCTTTTCCGAGGAAGAAGTGCCACCAATGTTTAATTGTTTAAACTATGAAAAAAAATTCCTTATCATGGGCAGCATAACCTAGCTTGGCATGCAACAGGTCTTCAAAGTGATAAACCATTGGATGTTCTCCCTACTTAAGAACGATATCTATGGAAAATTATGAGGAATTTGTCTAAAATGAGACCAAGATATTTCAAACTTGGACCTTCAAGTATAAAAATAAAATGTCCTACTAAGTAGAATTAAACAAAATCTTGAAAATCTGACCACATAAATGAATATTTTTCATTCGATAGAACAAGAAATCAAAACGAAAAAAGAAATCTCCTAAGTGAACCAAAACAAACTGACACTTTTTTAAACTGGTAATCATATTTACAGGCATATAAATAGATTTAAAACACCTCCCTGGTAACTTCAATGTCATTAAAAATTAACAAATGCCATAAAAAAACCAAACTTGCTAAGATCCCAAAACCAAGAGTACTTACAGCTAGGTGTGGTGAGCTTAAGAGTCCTGAAGCAAATATCATAGAGAGCCTCATTGTCAAGCACCATACATTCGTCTTCATTTTTTACCAGCCAATGAACAGAGAGTGTGGCATTGTAAGGCTCCACCACTGTGTCTGACACCTTAGGAGACGAGAAAACAAAGAATGTGAGCATCATTCTATCAGGGTATTCCTCCCTAATCTTGGAGATCAAGAGGGTTCCCATTCCAGATCCAGTACCTCCTCCCAAAGAGTGACACACTTGAAACCCTGTACACAACAAAAACCCACATCATTTTAGAAAATGAAATCCTACATTTCAAAAACACAAGGTCAAGGATTCGAATCTGAAAAAGACACATACCTTGCAGGAAATCACAGTTCTCAGCCTCCTTCCTAACGACATCAAGCACAGAATCAATGAGCTCGGCTCCTTCTGTGTAATTCCCCTTGGCCCAGTTGTTTCCAGCCCCGGATTGGCCAAAAACGAAGTTGTCAGGTCTGAAGACCTGTCCATAAGGCCCGGTCCTCACACTGTCCATGGTGCCAGGCTCCAGATCCATAAGCACGGCTCGAGGCACAAATCTCCCACAACTCGCCTCATTGTAGTAAACATTAACCCTTTCAAGATGTAGATCTGAAGTGCCCTGATATCTCCCAGTAGGATCGATCCCTTGTTCTTCATAGACCACCTCCACGAACTTGGAGCCGATTTGGTTGCCACATTGGCCCCCCTAAATATGAAGGATCTCTAGAATTTTTTCTATCGACCTAACTCATATTTGGATCAGATCTGAACTTCCCCTCTGTCGTCGCTCAAAACATCAAGAATTGTTGCAGAAGATCGCTCAGTGATTAAGGTAAGAAAAGCATCATTAGGTTGCTTCCTATTTCAATAAATCTGCATGTAACTCCTCTAGGATGCAATCAACGAATCTGAAGATCACTTATTGTGTTTTTGATGCAGGACATATGGCTTCAGCTCAACATTCCAGTCTTTTTATTACATACATATTTCCTCACAAAGATAATGCTAGTCTCCAAGATTATGGATGTGATGTGACTATTATAATTGAAGTGCCAAAGATATAGGTGTGATGCCTGTAGATGTGATGATGTTGCGTGCGATGCCTCAGACTTCAGAACTTGCAATAAAACTCAACGAAACCCACAGAAACCAAACCAAAAGAAAAACGAAACCCCAATATCAAAGATGGCTCATAAACCCTTTTGCAACTTTCGCTTATTTGAAAACCTTTGGCGACAGAGATAATAGATAGAGTGACTTTGTTTTAACACTGAACTGCCCCTCCAAACAGGATTTGCCGAATCCTCCCTCCTTCCCTGGACAAACCATGCAGCCAAAGGGAAATGTATGAGGGAAATTAAAACTTTTGATATTTGAAAATTTTTGACATTTTGAAATGAAATATGTGTGTTTTTTTAAGGCCACTCAAATTCCATTAAATAAAATGTGTGAGACTTTTCTTGGGGTTAATAAGGGGTTTGGGTAAATAAGTGGTATTGTTGATTATAAATAATTATTAATGAGATTATATCTAAGACATTTATTTAAATTATAATTATATAAAATTGT